>JAGFMF010011671.1:269314-298042 GCA_019455555.1 Galemys pyrenaicus | reverse complement strand
GTAAGCGCCCTCGTTTCCCCCAGTTTGTAAATAAACCCCATGACTGTTGTTCCTGTAGCCTGAAGTCCCTTGCAATTGTGCACGCGGGTGAGAACCCACAGACAGTGACCTGTATCAGGCACTGTCCTCTGATAGGCTATAGCCCTGTTGCTATAGCCCTTGACTCTGGTTTGTGGCCTTTTGGCCTTTGGGGGCTTTTTGGGGGCCTCTGACCCCTGTCTCGGTCAGAGCGTCCTCCTCCCCTGTCTGTGCCCCCTGTTTCAAAACTAGTTACTTTAAAATAGTTGAATACCATACAATAATAGTTTAATAGAAGAGGACCCATTTCCAAACATAAATACTACTTACTTTACTCTCTTCTGTTCTACACATGATACCGAATATTCAACGAAAACTTTTGAATCCAAAAAGCAAGGCCAAAATAACCCATTCACTGGAGGAAAAGCAATTAACAGAATGAGACAGATCCAAAGATAATCTATACAATGAGTACACAAAATTTAAATTACTATCATAAATATGTTAAAGGCTCTGGCAGAAAAGATGGTCAACAAGAAGGAACAAATACTGAATTTCCATAGAGATAAAAACTGTAAGAAAGATTCCAACTCAAATGCTGGAAACAAATACAGAGAAACAAAATGAAGAATGCTATCAAGTGTCACTTTGACATGATGCAGCAGAAGGAAAAAAATCAGCAAACTTGAAAACAGGTCAAAAGAAGTTACCCAAAGTGAAACATAGAGTGAAGAAAACAGCTGAAAACACTTAAGAACTATAAAAAATATCATATAGTCTTAATGGATCTATTGAACTCTCAGAAGAAGACACGAGAATGGGACAGAAGTTATTTTAACTGAGGATGGTCAATAATTTTCTCAAAAAAAGTAAGGACATCAGGGCCTCCCTGGTGGCGCAGCAAGTTGAACACTGTACTGTGAAGCATCCACCGCACAGCAGCGCGAGTTAGATTCTCAGCCACGGAGGGGACCTACATGGGAAGGCAGACTTCTCCTGCCTCCTCCTCTGCTCACCTCAGCAAGTGTATTTCAGTCCATCTTCCTGTTCTGCTCCCCACTCTGTCTCTGGTGAATTCTCTCACCTCCTGTGCCTCTGGCCTGTACCCTTGCTCTCGTATGCATAAATAAAAAATCTTAAAAAAAAAAAAAGGACATCAAATGTACAGATCCCAGAAACTCAGATATTTCCAAGTAGTACAAATAATTTTTAATAGACACAGAGGGTAAGGAAAGTAAAAATAAAATCTTTAAAACAACAAGAGAAAAAGGTGCATTACATACAGAGAAAAAAGGTAAAAATGACAATAAAATTTTCATTAGAAAGTATGAGAATAAGAAAACATACCAAAAAGCCTGAAATTCAGAAACCAATACACAACAAAAAATTTCTTCAAAAATGGGGGGGAATTAAAGAGTTCTTCAAACAAAGAAAGATGAGGGAATTTGTTACTAATGCACATGCATTATGAAAAGTAAAAGGAAGTTCTTCAGGAAGAAAGAATGTACTACAGACACTTAGAATTATATGAAGAATAAAAGATCTCGGAAAATGATTAAAATGAATGTAGACATGAATTTTTTTTTATTTGTATTGGCACTTAAAATTTACTTCTGAAGCAAAAAAATATACAAATGTATTATGTGCTTATGGAATATATAAAAGTAAACTCTGTGGCAAGAATAGCTCAAAGCTGAGAGAACAGAATTAGAAGTATACTGTTTTAAGACACTTACCACCTATACATTAAGAGGTAAAATACTATTTAATATTAATTAGAGATGTGCATTGATAATGTTAGGGCATGAAATAAAAACATTTTTAAAAATAGAAAAATAGTAATCTAATTATAAAGGTAACTAAAATGGAAATTGAAAGACTATTCAACTAAAGTCACGCAGCAAGAAAAAAAGGTTAAAAAGAAAATAATAAGCAAGATGGTGGGCTTTAATGCAATCATATCAATAATTGTAATAAAGGCAAATCTCAAAAAAAAACACATAGAAGTCAGAAATTATCAAATTAGAAAAGAAAAAGCAAGATAAAACACATTCTGGTTAGAATAAAGCCAGATTAAATCTAAAGACTGAAATAGGTTAAAGAAAAAAAGTATGGAAAATGTATACCATGCAAACACTAAGTGAACAAATATACAGTGGCTTTGTTAATATCAGAAAAAGTTGACTTAAGAGTAAGGAGTATTTTCAGAGTTAAAGAATAGTATTACAGTCCTAAATGTGTATGCAGCTACAAATAATAATAATAAAAATGCAAATGCAAAAACTGATAACTCTGAAAGCTGACATGGAATTACCACCATTATAGTTGGAAACTTAAATCATCCTCTGTCTTTGCATTTGATAAAACAGAGGAAAATCAGTAAGAATGTGATACCTGAACCAACCAACTTGACCTAATTGATATTTACAAGACAAACAATCCAACAAGAAAATACTTGTTCTTGTCAAGTATACAAAGAACATTGAACAAAATATATTATGGCCCAGGGAATAATCTTAACTGATTTATAAAAATTAAAGTAATACAAAGTGTGTTTTATGATAGCAAAATAATTACTCTAGAAATTAATACAAATGCTATTTAATATTCCTACATAACTGGAAATTGAACAAACTTATAAATAATTGGTCAAAGAGAAACTTCTAAGGCAAATATGTATTGATAATATATGTATATGAAAAAATAAAGAGCTATAATCAATTATCTAAGCTTCCACCTGAAGAAACCAGAAAAAGAATACAACTTAGTGGTGCAAGGGATTGAACACTGTGCTGTGGGGCTTCTGCAGCCACTGCAGCACGAGTTAGATCCCGGACCAGGGCAATGACCCACATGGCACAGCAGACCTCTCCCATCTTGCCCGCTGCTCCCTCAGCAGTTTATTTCAGTCAATCTGCCTGGTCTGCTCTCCTCTCTGTCTCTGGTGAACTCTCTAAATCTGGCGCCTATGGTCTGTACCCCAGTTTTTGTATGCATAAGTAAATAAATCTTAAAAAAAAAAAAATCAGGCAGGTAGAATGAAAGTGTAAGAATGAGAGAATATAATATTTAAAGTTTTAAAAAGAAAAGTGGATATAATCAAGTGGATATAAACTAAAAATGGGTGCCTAGAAATTTCAACAAAATTAGTAAAACCCCAAGCAGATTGACAGAAAAGGGGGAGAGAGAGTAACAGAATACTATTTTTTTTAATTTCAATTATCAGTCACACAATAACTCAAAGGAATACACAAATTCCTTGAAAGATACTGACTTTCAAAACAACTCACCCTCCCAAAATATAGATAATCTAAATGACAAATTTAGATTATTTAAAGAAGTTGAATTCATAATTAAAACTTTCCAACAAGAGACTACCCAGGACCAGATGAAGTGACTGGCAAATTCTAGCAAACACTTAAGGAAAAAAATAGCATTAATTATACTCCAAATCTTCCCAAAAGGAATACTACAACCCATGTTCTGAGGTCAGCATTCCCCTGATGCCAAATCCAGATAAAGAAATGACACTGAATAGAAAACGGTTACCCAGTATTTTTCATGAACATAGATGAGAAAACCCTCTACAAAATCTTAGCAAATAAAATCCAGCAATATATACAAAATATCATACAGCATCATACACAAGACACAATAATATTAGCACTACAAAACTGGCTTAATATTAGAAAATCAATTAACAATTCACTGTATAAACAGACTTAAAAAAACCATATCTCAATGGTGCAGGAAAACCATTTGATAAACTTAGAAATCCAGTAATAACAAAAATTCTCAGACTGCTAGGAATAAAAGGGAAATTCCTCACTTTGACAAAGTGCTTCTAAGAAAATAGTACAGCTAAATCATACTTAATGTAGAAAGACTGAATGTTTTCCCACTAAGATCACGAAAACATCAAGGATATCTGCTCTCACCACTTCTATTGAACACATACTGGAAGTTGTAGTCCATGATTTAAGAAAGGAAAATAAAGATTATGTGAATTTAAAGGACAAGAATAAAAATACTTCTGTTTGCAGACAAAAATAAACATTTATAAAGGTTCATCAAAAACTCTATCAGAGTGAATTTGCTCATATTATGGATTCAAGCCTATATTAACAAAGTCAAATGTATTTTGGTATATTTATAGTAACCATCAGGAAGCTAAATTTTTGTAGTAAATTATAAAATATATTTATAAAATCACAAAAATATGAAATGATTAATTATAAATTAACAAAATGACTACCATCTGTGTGTTGTAAACTATAAAATCAATGAAAAAAAATGAAAGACAACTGAAATAAATGTAGATATATCCTATGTTCATATAATGGAAGCCTCATTATTGCTGAGGTACTCACACTGCCTGATTTCAAGACTGTCTATAAAGCAACAGTAATTTAGAAAAGGACACTATTATCTATATTAATGAAACAAAAGCATGTCCAGAAGTTTACCTATATAAGTATGATCAACTAATTATTTTGCCAACGGATGTAAAAAGGATGTAAAATGAGAAAGGATGGAGAAGGTTTTCAACAAATGGTGCTGGGAAAATTAGACATCAAGCTACAAAAAAATAAAAATAATAACCCTTGATATTTATCTTGTACCATACACAAAAATTAACTTAAAATGAATTATAGAACTGCAAATCTTAAACTATAAACTACCTAGAAGAAAATACTAAAAGGTATTTGTGATCTTGGAGCAGGCAATAACTTGTTAGATGTACAAACAAACACACAATCCATTAAAAAAGAAAACTGAAAATTGGAACTTATCAAAATATAAACTTGTGCTCTTCCAAATATTTTGTTAATAAAATACAGATACCATCATTTGATTTTGTTAAGCTCATTTTGAAAAACATGTTCGGTAAAGAACCTATATCTAGAATATGTAACAAACTCAAAAACTTACTGAGAAAAAACACAATTTTTTAAAGTAGGCAAAAAGATTTGAACAGAGTTGATCAAAGAAAATGTGTGTTAAATAAACACATGAAAAGATAATTAATATCCTTAGTTATTAGGAAAATGCAACTAAAACTACACTGTGATACACTCTTTGACTAAAAATAAAAAACAACAAATCACACAAAAATCACAATATCAACATTGACAAGGATAAGGAACAGTTGAAGCTCTCATGCAGTGCTGGTTGGAAAGCAAAATGATATAGTGACTTTGAAAAAGAGTTTTGCTGTTTCTTTTAAGGTAAGCATACACTTACCCAACAATCTCTTCCATTTTTATTAAAAAAAAATGTAAACTTACATTCCCCCAAAATCTAATACATGAATGTTCATGATTGCTTTACTAATTATCACCCAAAATGAGAAACAACTCAAAAGTTGTTCACCAGGAAATTCATAATAAACTGGATTATATTCTTAGAACAAAAAGACACTTGGCAAGTAAAAGGAACTCTTAAAATACACAAGAGTTTAAGTGACCAGAGTTAGACTTAAAAGGTCACATTTCATGATTCAGTTTGTCATTCTGGAACAGGCAAAATTATACGAACAAAAACAGGTAAGTGGTTGCTAGATGCTGAAGGCAGGAAGTATATGTTGTCTAAAAACACAGTGAATTATAGTAACTATTAGAAGTTATCTAGATCTTGATTTGGTACTAGGTTCATCTGCCAAAATTAATAAAATGAGATACTAAAATAATGAATCCCACTTACTATCAATAAAACTGCCTCCCCCCCCCCCCACACACACACACACAGAGTAAAGAACAAGACCTCAGATTATTTCCAGTCTAGGAGACAGAATTGTCCCAACAGGACAAATCTGATATAGGTTGTATCCAAAGTGACAAAAACTTAATGTCTCTGATAATGAAAAGCTAAATTTTAGAATCCCACATATACCCCTTCACGCAAAGAATTATGCTCATATGAATATTTTTGCTATCTTAAAAATTCCAGATCATTCCTCATCACCCAGACTGTCATTCACATATGGCTTTGTTTGTCCTGTCATTTGACCCATTTTCTTGGCACGTTTATCTTCCTTTTTCTTCTCTGTTCTCTGGTCCTTCCAAACTTTCATCAGCAAAATCTACATATACCTTCAACCTCCTGTATGAATGTTCCCTTCTTATGGCATCCGAAATCTGGGTTCCTTCAAGGACACTGCTTCCCCAGTTGATTTCTCAAGAGGTCGCTGTTTTAATCTATCAAACTCTGGGCTTCTAGACTAGGATGTATAGAAGTTGTCCTCCTTGCTATCTGATGCTGCTCGCACATCATTGATCTTCCCTATCAGTACAAATTTTCAACAATTGAAAATCATGTTTGCAATCGCAGTACCCACCATCTCCTTTCTGTAATCCTTTGCAAAACTCCATCTGATTGACCTTCATTTCTTAGCGTTTCACTAGTGACTCACTAGATTTCTATCATTGCTCTTTTCACAATTTGTGATCTTCCCTATAGAAAATTTATATTATCTCAGCCTTTCAGTTCCTCAAACACCTCTGCCATTCACTTCCCACTCAAAACTCCTCATCCTTCCCCCCTTTCACTATCAGCCAGTAACCTGGTTTCCTGTTTCACTGAAAGTAAGCAAAGAGTATACTTCCTCAATTAACATCAGTGTCTACCTACCAAACTATCTTTGCCTGTGTACTGTCTTCCCTGCTATTCTTTCAGAAAACTGCACATACTTTTAAGTCTAATCCCTCAAGTTATGAACTACTTTCTCAGCATGATGGTTAAGGATGCTGCTCTTGTAAGTGGCTATCCCTATTCGAATTAATCAACATTCCATGAACCATTTGAAAATAATCAGCTTTCAACTTGCTCTGAGTGGATTACATGATTTATGCATGCTCTCTCTTTCCCCACCTATCCACCAATCTCTATTTCCCTCTGGTCTGCCAATATAAAACAGTTTTAGCATTTCTTGATCAGGGGTAAATTGTACCTGTAGATGACTAAATTTGGGGTGTAAGCTGCACCTACATACCATCCGAAAAGGCTGTATAAAGCAGCAGAGCTGAACGAGATTCTGTACTGGGATTATAACTCAACCCTGTTTATGAAGTAGGCATGTATGCTCTGACCTCAGCGTCTGTGCTCTACCCACCCTCCTGGGATCCTGGGAACTTTTATGATCACTCTGCTCTAACCCACAGTCCTGACTTGACATATTCTTTGTTCGCTTTTGCTTGGACTCCTTGTCAGATCAGTGTTAACACTGTGACAGCTAAGTAGACTGTTCATTTTTCAAATCAAAAACCGTGATGGCGCATCAAGAGAGATAAAAAGTGGAAAACAAAAACATTTAACAAAAGAAAGTGAAACATTAATTGATTCCTTCCCCTTCTGAGAACCAGCTCTCCATCCCTGTTTCTGTCAATACAAAGACCTGGCAAAGAATAGAGGACAAGTCCAAGAATATCTTGCAGAACACTTTCCAACTCTAACTCGGGCACCACAGGCCTTAGATATAAATTTCCCAAAGTAGAGGGGTAATGATGCTGTATAAACTACCTCCCCTCTCACCAAGCACACTGGCTCGCCCTTCCTGGTACACAAAGGGCAGGCTCTGTCCTGAGACAGATCATTCTGGCAATAGAATCTGGATGGTCCAGTTCCTATCAATCAGATCACACAAGCCAGCCGTTCAGTTTAAACCTCAGTTCTGGGATACAACTGGCTCATTTGCCAGCATTCTTTAAAATCCTATCTGAAGTATTCCATGTCCTCTCCTCAGTTCAAAAACTATGTCATGACTGACCTTCCATTTTGCCTCATAAACAGTATTTTCTAAACTTAACGTCTATTTTTTTTATATTCTGTTTACTTCTGCATTTTCCTTATTGTTTCATGTATAAGATGAAAACTCTAGAAAAAAATTTTAAATTTGCCAATTATTTGCACTCTAGATGTATTTACTCATAAACAAGCGTCTCAGATTTGGGTAATATAAGTAACAAGGGTCACACAGGTAATGTAAGAGCTGATTTGAGGGCCAGAGCTCAATGTACACTCATTACTCTTATTTGAAAATCCTCCTACTTTGCATTCTACCATGTTGTCACTAGTACAGATACAGGAAGGATTCAGAGTATATTTATAGTGTGGGGGGCTGAGGGCCTAGGAGATAGTACAGAGCTGTGTGGAGTGCTTATACTAAAACACAAAAGCAAATCGAAAGACTCAATGGATTATATTATTAACTGAGTTCCAGATTTGATGGGTTTCATCACACATATTGCCATAATCCATGAAAATCTGACTTCTCATTCCTGGCAAGAAAGACCTGGTGCCACAAGCTAACTTTGCTCACATAGCCCAAGTGATCTTAACCAGGGTCTGGTGAACCTGGGCTTTCAGCACTCCAAATATCAAGAAGACCCTGTGTGAAAAGAGTAGTGTCAACATGAGACAAGCACCATTAAGGACACAGAAGGTAGCCAAGCATGGCAGTGCCATTTATGAGAGATGGAAAAATCTCTATTTAGAAAATTCTATAAAGACATCAAAAGCTATCTATAAAGGTAGCCAAAATCTAGATTTTCCACAAAGAATTAAGGCAATGTAATAACAAGTTACAGGAATAAATTTCTACTTTCAAATTTATTTTATTATTAATTGAAATGTACCAGATGTTTTTTTTTGTTTTTTTCTTGTAGAAAACGAGGCAATACATTGTCTTGATTGGGTAACTTTTTTGAAGCCTTCCTTTAGTGGAATAATGAGTCAGTTGTTAGTCTGCTCTCTCTTCAGATCTCAGATATTTTCGTTTAAAAAAGTATTTTGAGCATTGCTGATTCATAGTTACCAAAATAATATGACAGCAATCATGTGTAATGCATTCGCCCTGGCGCCTGTACCGTGGTTCTGATGCTTAGACTGTGGCAGCCTCTGAGACTTGGAGTTCAAGGTTCAATTCTACCCGGCAAGGAGGCTCCACACTCTAGGACAGGAACTACCTCTGTAAGTCAGGCAAACTCTGCTCCTTTCTCATGCTTCCTTGCAACAGCAAGGCCCATTAGAACTTCCCCCCAGCCCCGAATAAGGACCCATTGGATCAGAAGCTCTAAAGAAGAGAACTAATCTCAGAGAGGAAGTTCAAAATGCAGACAGAGACTCTTGTTCAAATCCAGTGATATCTGTGAGTGATGTGAGGTCATTTATTGCCTATATACTTCAATTTACTTTCCAAATGCAGCACTTCATCAAAAGATGTTGTTTGTCTGGTTCAAATTCAGAGCCAATTTATGTGTCAAGAGGGAGTCTTAATTTCTCATAACAGAACATGTTTGGCCCTAATGTATGATTTATGAGTCAGTGTATAAAATTTGACTAATGTGTTTGTTCTAAGTATGGGGAAAGCCACTAACATTACAAATCCTGAACTTTGGGGAAAGAAGGGAAAATAACTGAAATCCCTGCCCTTTCTTTAATTCAGATGAATCAAAGTTGAGGAATTAACTTTCTAAGTTGCTGAAGGACTCCCACACATCAGTATCAAGGCCTTGGCAAGGTAGGTGAAAAGATTTCCATGAGCCAGAAGCAATTGTGGAGACCCTCCTTTATGGACTGAATGATTGATAATTCCCTTGTGAAACTATCCTGTATCCTAAATATCTTTCCTCTTTCTTTGCCTTGTCTATTTGCAGTGTTTTGGTTTTTTAATTTATTTTATTTATGCATATAAGAGCTGGGATGCAGGCCAGAGGTGGGGGGTGAGGGGGGTGAGAGGACTCAACAGAGACAGAGTAGGGGACAGATAGGCAGATTGACTGAAGTACACTGCTGAGGGGGCAGTGGGAGAGGCAGGAGAGGTCTGCTGCACCATGTGGGTCACCTCCCTGACCAGGGATCAAACTCATGCTGCAGTGACTTAAGATGTTTCATAGTGCTGTGACTTAACCCCTTGTGCCACAAGGGAGGCCCCCTATTCTCAGTGTTTTAAACACTCAAAATATGGTTTTCTACCACTAACTGGTAAAATGGAGCTGGAAGTAAAGCCAAAATGTAGCCCCTCTATTGCAATTATATAACTAAAAATATAAGATATATTGCATAACAAAAGAGATATCCACATCTTTTTCCAGGATCAACTTATACAGTCATTAAATGTGGTTCAATTTTTGGGGAAATGGACACTGTCATATCTGTTTTGGAACCCCTGGCTTGACCCATCCCTGCCGCAAGAAGGGAATCACCCTTGCTGTATAAATATTTGCTTTGTTTGAGATTCTTAAGGAGAAATTAATAGTACACATGCTTCAGGAGGAGTATTTAATCAGCCGTGATAAACAATTCCTAGGCAATGTTTAGACTAGCCAAAAGTCATCCTAAGAATTGTGCACAATGACACAATAACACATTTGTCATCTATATACTAGAACTGCCTAAAAGACAAAAAGCAAAATCAAGATGTGTCAATTAGCCAGTGAATCTGATTAATGTGTTCTATAAGCATAAGGGGGAAATAAATTAGTGACTAGGCAAACACTAAACCCCATTTTGTTCTGTGTGGTATAGGTACTGTTAAAGAATCATGAGTGTTTGATACTCTTTACCAGTAATTACATAATGCCCTTGGAACTTCTCTTTGATCTTGTTTGAAGTTATGTGCCAATGAAATGGACCCCTGTCATATCTACTATCACAACTTTCAGGTTATTAAAGAAATGAAACTAATCAGGTAGAATCAGCACCAAAGGGAATTTCAACATGGCACAGCCATGTGTTCAGGGCCCCTGTGCCGAGGCATACAGGAGCTCAGTAACTCTGCAAAGAGTTTTTAAAATGCAGACAGGCACATAAATTATGGAGAGAGAAAGAGAAAGCTCAAAAAATCACTCATCATCTCTAGTACAAATCAGGATTAAGGCATTACCTAAGAGTGTTCTTTGCAAGAACTGGGTATTATACTTCTTTCAGCAAAAGAGGAAAAAACTTAAACTACACATCCTTTGAGATTGTGTCATTTTCCCCACAGTGACAGTCCAGAAATCTGAAGGTATACAAATAGTCCAAACCTAAGGGACAAAAATCTTACTTTGAATAACATCTTAATACTTAATTCAAACCAAATGAAAATGTGGCTTCCCCCCAAAAAAATTTTATTCTATTTCTGTTGTCCAATTTACAAGTGTTGATAAATATTTACCAGAAATCTGACAGTAGTTTCTTAACATTTGTTAATCATGGACAATGTTATTCCACTAACAACTCAATAAACTTCTTTAAGGTTGTACAAGGTAAGTTTCACTACCTTAACATTGCTATCCTATCTTGGTAGAATAAATATTTGTTTCCAGTTTCTCTGTGCCAAGTTCTATGGGATCGTGTAATCTAAATCATCTTTTCTGTATTTGGTATGCCCTCAAGATGATGAGAGAGCAGAATCAGGCTTGTCTGCCTTCTCCATAGATCCTTGAACAAAGGGTTCTATGTCTCCATAAAGATACATAGGGCACTTCTAACAAGTCTCCCAGAAGCAGTGTCTGAGAACTATTTTAAAGGAAATCTGTCCACACATTTTCTCACATCCTACAGCCTAAAGTGGGTTGTATTGTTGGATATCTAACCAGGGTATCAAATGGCTCAATTGCATTTTTTTCATCATCCTGAGTATTATTATTTCTTTGTAATAATTTTCACAGAAGCCATCCTAAACTCTTCACCCAAATCAGGATCTTTACTTTCATGACAGAGCTTACACTGAACTAGCAGGGGCAGAGATCAGATGACTGGATGCTGTGATGGTCTTCAGCGACTGCCTATACAGACACCTGACTGACTATGACTTGGAGTGGGCCTTGTATGGAGAGTGGAAAGCTGTCTGCATAGAGTGACTTCTCTATTCTCCAACCAAGCACACACAAATATCATCTTTCCCCACTCAGTAATATTATGTTTCTATGAAGAGGATAAGTCATCTAGAAAAAACTTTCAGAGTAAAGTACAGGGTAAGCATTTCAAACACCTATTATTATCATTGTTTTTATTAGAAGTGTTCTACGAAATATGCAAGGAAATGAGGAAAACATGGCAAATGCTCATGTATGTGTAAATAACTGATATTAGGTTCCTTTTGAGAGTATATTTTGTTAGAGAGAAGGGGAAGAAAAAAAGAAGAAATTGCATTTATTGAGGAACTACTTGTGACCCAGACTTTGTACTTGCTGCTTTATAGAAATTACCATTTTAATTCCTGCAGCCATAGTGAGCTGTAGATAACATTATCTTCATTATAGAGACTAATGAATACAGTCTCAGAGATGTTAAGTAAACTTGTTTGAAGTCCACTCTTGGGCAAACAGTAAGTGTGGGATTCAAGTAAGTCAATTGAACAGAGCAATATTGTTCTAGGTGTGTTTGGAGTGGGAGAGAAGTGGGAAGGTGATTACAATTATTTTAAGAGACACATACAAAATCTCAAAGATTTATGAGGAGCCACTGGTGTTGAATAGGAGACTATGAGAAATAATGTCTAACTAAGGTGGAGTAAATAACCCTGAGGTGACCATAATATTTTGACTCTTTGTCCCCAATCATAATAGTCTACAGATTTTCTGTCTTCTCGCCACTCCCACCCTCATTTTTATCTAAAAAAAAGAAAATATGGTATGTGTATGAAAGAGATATTAAGAGAGACAACTAGGTGACTAAGTTCCAGTTCTTTTTCAGTTCCTTTAAAAGGATTAAGTTGAACTCTTGTACAAATCCTTACCAGACAGTGTTAAAATAAATATTGCAGCAAATACAAATTCAGAACTCAAAACCGTAAACAACTCAATGGTAATTTCCTACATTTAAATCAGGACAAATCAGACAAACCTCAGTGTTAGTCCAAATCCCTACCACCTATTTCTCTCTTCTCTTTGCCAATAAATAGTTTTTAATCTATTTTAGGAAGAGGTCCAGAACACTGTGGAAATAGAAATTAACCTTAAAATACTTCCTGAAGCATTACCAGAAATCATGTTTTAAATTTCTAAATGACTTGCATTGTTCTAAATTTCCAGGTTGTGCCCATGACCACAAAGATAAGTGGGGCATTGGGACAACCATGTGAATTACCAAGTTGTGGCACAAAGTAAGTGTACTGTTCAGCATGAATCATATGAAGATAAAAAAAGAATGGCTAGAAACAATGACGCTACGTGACAACAATATTTCGTATAAGACATAAGGAAGTTGTCTGCGTTTGCTTTCAGGTCATGAAATTCCACATGAAGTTATTGTTTGTGAACCCAATGGATGTGAATCACCCTGACTCAACAACCCAACTAATCATATCCTCAGATCTTTAGCAAAATCAGTGATTCTCAAACTGGGATGTACATTAGCATCACCAGAGGAGTTGTTTTTGTTTTCTGGGTTTTGGTATTGTTGTTATGTTTTGTTTTGTTTTATAATACAGAGGCCTATGTTCCAACATCAGGGACTTGGATTAAGTGGTATATGGGGTGGGGCCAGACATTAGTATTTTTAAGTAGTGTGAACCAGGATGGAGCAGCACTATGCTAGTTGCATGAAATGGACTTAGAAACAATTTCCCCCTACCTCTTCTGGTTGCCAGAGTTGCTGCTTTGGCACTATAAACTGAGGAATTCTCTCTAGCAAGTTCCTGAACCCTCAGACTCAGTTTCCATATCAATGGAGACCAGAACATCCTTTAGGATCAGGCCCAGATCATCATATTCTCAAAATAAATGCCAGTGAGCCTATACAATTTATCTTTTTTCAATCATTTTTCAAATCAAATCATGCTTCTTGAATAAGACTTGTATATCATTTGTTTCTTTCCCTCTAACTGTAACATTATTTCTTGTGTTTATATAATTCAAACGATGACCTCAGAATGCCAAAATAATTGGTTTGAAAGAAAATACTATCACCTACTCTTCAATTGTGTTTTGGATATGATGCTTTTTAATCTTTTTTTATTGTGTTGAAAACTATCTAATACCTATAGCCTCATGTTAATATCCAACACCTATAATATCCAGTACCTCATGTTAATATCCAATACGTATAGCCTCCTGTTCTGTTATCAAGATTCTTAAGTTGGTAATAAAAAACCGGCCTACTGTGGAGACTTTGAATACTTCCAACACTGTGATCACTGGAAACTCGTGTCCTTTTTTTAATAGTTGAAGGAAGAACTTAACCTGCTTACTTTTTAAGCTCTATTATACTAGCTCAGTTCCTGGGGGGCAGGGGGGGGGAGATGTTTACTATAATTGTTATATTTAGTTTCAATTATTTACTTCAGTATCTTGATTATTAAATGATGAAAGAGAGCATGTAGCTCAAACTCACTGTCAAAGTCTATAACTTAGTAAGTGAGAGCACCAATATTTTCTGTTCAAATAGTGTAGAACTTAAATTTAGGTGAACCTTTTTGCTTTCATGAAGTTTTATGATAATTAATATTTATAAACTTGAAGCAATGCTAATGTTTTCTATTAATTCTGGATCTGGAATACATACAAGAGCTGGGGTGTAGGCCAGAGTTGGGCAGGGCGGGTGAGAGGATTCACCAGAGATAGAGAGCAGAACAAGCAGATCTACTGATATACACTGCTGAGGACAGAGTGGGTGAGACAGGAGAGGTCTGCTGCACCTTTCCTGAATATTTTAATATATGGAAGTACACTTAAATTATGATAATAAGGGATAAATATATGGCCCTGGATAAATGTTAAAGACACTGCTAGTTGCTACCCAATACTTATCCCCTGCACTGTACTCATCAGGGTAGCAATGTGCCCAGACTCAGGGTTTCAATTACAACTGCACTGAGTCAAACATAATTTGGTTGCTTGATTTCTAGTCTCTCTTTCAGCTAAGTATAGCCATGTTATCCAGGCCCAGTCACTAATGTACAGGAGTCAGCTATAGACTTTTGGAATGTTTATTTATTATCAAAAGGGAATAGTCACAAAATTTGTGGCCACTGCCTTTAGCTTTCTGCTTCAACAAAGCGTCCTGTAGATGAGTGAAGCTTCAGAAACCATCGTGTGACCACACAACAGCGATCCTAATGATGAAAGACAATGAAATAAGTACAATAAAAATAAAAGATTGAAAGATATTGTGTCTTTGATGGAATCACTAAAGAACTGAATCAATGCCTTGAAAACCTACTCCAGGCTTTTTAATTATATGAGGAAAAAATAACTACTTAGGGGTCTCCCTGGTGGTACGGGTGTTAAAGTCTCAGCGCTATCAAGCCATCACCAGCCACAGTGGCATGAGTTCAATCCCCGGCCAGGGAGACATGACACATCAGACCTCTCCTGTCTCACCCACTACTCACCTTAGCAGTGTGTTTCAGTGGATTTGCCTGTTCTGCTCCCCACTCTGTCTCCTGTGGATCCTCTCCCCACCACCTCTGGCCTGCACCCCAGTTCTTGTATGCATAAATAAAATAAATCTTAAAAAAAATTCCTTAGGGAGAAATCCATTCATTTCCTTGTTAGAAAGAGTATTTGTAGAATGATAGCATTTCATCTATAAATGAGAAACAGTCTTATAAAAACTCAATTATTAGGAAATACATTTCAAATCTAAGAACACCATTGTGTTCATTTCTTTTGAAATTTCTGACATTAAAAAAATTTCTACTACCCCAAATCACTTCAATCTTCATGGCCATATAAACAACTTACGTCTCTGTCAAATATACGTGTATGTGTGCATAAATACACACACATTATATAATATACTTCTTTGAATAATTTTTTTTCTTAGAAACATAGTTTACATATTTGGGAAAGTGAATAATAGGAGTAACAGACACTCTTGGCTGCACAGAGGAACCTTCTAATGTACTGTAATTCCCATGCAAGCCCAATGTCATAGCATTTTTTAAAAGAATAGTAAACTGAACTCTTATACCAATATTGTCCAAATTAATGAATTGTGAGAAATCATGGTTTCAAGTTCACAAAAACAGGGACAAGCACAGAAATAGCAGTGCAAAAAATAAAGATTTTTTGAAATTTCTGCTTGAACTAAGCATCCCATGGTTGAGTAAACCTTCAGAAACCATCTTGTGACATTATAACAGTGATCTTGATGACAAAAGACAATGAAATAAGTACATGTGACTCTCATCAGAAACCTGGATTTAGAGAGAGCATTTGTCCTCGAAGCCCAAGAGCTGGACCTCTCTAGTGGCACAAGGGGTTGAGTGCCACGCTGTGGGGCTTCTGCAGCCACTGCAGCACAAGTTCGATCCCCAGCCAGGGAGGGGACCCACATGGCACAGCAGACCTCTCATGTCTCACCCGCTGCTCCCCTCAGCAGTGTACTTCAGATGATCTACCTGTTCTGCTTCCTACTCTGGTGAATTCTCTCACCCCCCTTCCCCCCAACCTCCCAAAAGTAACCAGTTTCAGGTTAGCCTTTCTACTCTGCTCTTAAATTTTAAAATAATACAGTAAATAACATGTAACAATAAATAAGTATATTACTGCTCCAGTATATGTTATTTTCCCAAGTATATGTTATTTATATATTTTATTATTTATATACTATATATTATCCCAAGTATAATATATACTTTCCCAAGTATGTATTATTCAGTAATAAAGTATATTACAGAATATATTATTCACTTATACATAGTATTTACATAAAATCTTTCATAGAATATGTTAGTGTTCTCATATCAATATTTTATAGCACATATCAATGTTCTAAAAATACACAATGCAACCATTCTTAAACATAAGCTTATTTTAAAAATCATTAGAATCACATGAATATTCACTGCCCTCAGAAAATAAGACTTACTCAAAAATAAGATTTTTCTTACTAGGGCCCTTTCTGGTGGCCTAGGGGTTAAGTCTCAGCACTATCACTGCTTCTGCCTCAGTTCCTTAGATCCCCATTCAGGGAGCTAACCTGCCCAAGGCATAGCAGACCTTTCCTGCCTCACCCACTGCCCCCCTCAGTAGTGTTTTTCAATAGATCTGCCTGTTCTGCTCCCCACTCTGTCTCTGGTGAATCTGTAACAGGGTCGTCCCCAGGATAGGGGGGGAAGTTCCAAAATCCCGGTTCCCATCCTAAGTGGGTGGAGCTGAGCAGGAGAAGAAGATTCTGCAGAGAGGAAAACAAAAGAAAGGAAGGAAAAAAAAGCAAAATAAAAAGCAACAAGGAGACCTGGAGGAGGAACGTGAAACAAAAAAAAAGTAAAAAAACTGCCCTTAATTTTAATCTTAAATTAATTAAAACAAATGTAAATAAAAAACCTATAAAAAACTTAATAATGGCCATTTTCATCTTAATTTTAATTTTGCTCTTTTCCTCCCAAATTTATCTAACTCTAACCCTTTTCTTTAAGTCTCTACTAAAAAGTCCTTTAAGCGTGTTTAGCAGGCTTTTAGGCCTTACTTTAAGCCAATCCTATTTAACTAAATTTTACCCTCAAGGAAACAGGTAACTTTAAATACTTAATAACTATATTCTTTATCCTTTCTATATTATCCCCTAGTTATATTAAAATTGCTTTCCATTAAAAACCTTACATGTTTATCTTAATACAGCAAATAACAAAACCCATTCAGAGAGGGCAAATTTAAAAGTTCTAAGGTGACCCTCTCCCTGCTCTGTAACAAATCCTCTCACCCTTGGCACTTCTGGCCTGTACTCCAGCTCTTGTCTGCATAAATAAATAAAATCTTTTAAAAAATTTTTAAAAAGATGGAGGTGCAGACAACTGTCCTGGCTTCTCATTTAACTTCCCTAATCAGAGAAATAGGAAAGTGAGAGGAGATGAAGAATTAAGAGAGTTGGTGAAAATAAAAATTGCAATGAAATTTTCAAAGTCATAACTCCATTCATCTCAATGGTCCAAAGCTGACAAAAATAGAGCACTATACCACATCAAATTGTTGAAAATTAGTAAGTTTTTTAAACTTGTTAAATTAATCAGAGGTAAAAAAGAACAAAGATTAAAACTGACACAGGCCAGCAAGGGGATAAAACTGGCCAAGAACACTGCCCACATATTTTACTGCTCACTCTCTGAGCTCTTCACCTGCGTACACAATTGCAAGACTACTCAGGTTCAGAGAACAATAAAATGGGATTAACAAAGGAAAACAAGAAGTCACTGAAGCCACACATGGCCGTTTACCTCACCCCAAAACAGTGGCCAGTGTTTTCAAGTCCTAAACACAAAGTCTCCCAAAAGGTGGCATTTTCCTGCTACCAAGGGCCTGGAGCATGTGGCAACCAGACCATAGGCCAGGAGATGCTCAAGGAGCTGCCAAGATGCCCTGGCACAGCACCAGACAAGCGACACTTGAAACTGCACCTGCAGCAGCCAAAGAACACAAGGGGCCACACATGCTCCACAAGTTGCCCAGTTCAGGGTCTTCACCTTCCCTTTCAGGCTATAACAGCAGCAAAACTGGAAACAGTTTCAGTCACTCAGCTACCTACAAAGTCTCCAAACCTTTCTTCTCTGAGAGTGGCCACTGGAATTCTCTCCACCTCCTTCAGAGGCCTGTAACAGCCTTCAGGCATGGTGTGGCAGAAATGACGGACCCCAGATGATGAGGGCAGAAATGCTGACCCCAGAATCACTAAGGATCAGAAAATCCTGAAATCCTAAAGGCTGAACCCTGGGCCTCTTCTGCAGTCCCTTTTATTTCTTATAGGGTCTCCACCCCCACTGATACTTTGTTCACCTTTTCCCTGGGGCTGTCTATCCTGACCAGCGACTCCTCTAAAGGCACCTCCAGTAACAGTGTTTGGCTTCAGCCACCAGGTTGCACTAACAATCATATTGTTATTCTAGCTTAAATCTTTGATGGTTCTTTACATTTATCAGAATCACTGCAAGTCAGAAAACAATGGGAAGAACAGAAAATAAACATTAACTTAGAATTATATACTCGGGAAAATATTTTTAAGCAATTAAAATGAAAAAAAAGGGCTTTTGCAGCTATATAAGGTCAGAGATATTTGCCAGAAGACTTGCACTGCAAGCAAAGTGGGGAAATGTCCCAGTGGATTATGATGGAAGATTACGGGTGCCTTGGTGGTAGTTATGGTGTGGTGACATGTATTTTGAAGAGGTGTGAACCTATTATTCCAAATCATGTATGGAGTTGTAAACCACTGTTAGTTCCATCAAAAAAAGTACAATATAAAAAGCATATATGCTAAGTGACAGAAACCAGACTGAAAAACTACATAATATATAATTCCATGTAGTTAGAATTTACACAAGACTACAATGATATAAACCAGATGAGAGGTTACTAGCAAAGGGATATGGAGTTATGAAGGTGATGGAAAGGCTGTATATATCACAAATATGGTAATAGCTATATGACTATATACTTTTGTAAAAACTCCTCAAATTGTACCCTTAGACTGGTGATATGATTGTATTATCAATTCTACCTTAGTAGAGTTTACAAAAGGAACTGATACACAGCAAACAATTAAAGGAAGTCAATTCTGTTTCAGGTATATTTCTAAGAGCAGAAGATACAATATTGAGGCAGTAGAGAAAATCCTTGCTTTTGTGGAATTTCCATTCTATACAAGAAGTGGGAAAAGGACAGATTATAAGCAGAAAAATAACAAAATGTCAGATTGCTAAAAGCCACATAAAAAATAAAATCTATTTTAATAGAGTGACTTGGGGGCACACTAAAAGCCAGGTAGCCAGACAATGTTAGAGGCAAAGGGCATTCCAGGCAGAAAGTGTGTGGGAACCAAAACATGAAGGCCAGACATCATGAGTTACTGTGCAGATTGTGACTTTGCCTCACTAGTGTCTACTTCTCTAATTTCTTGGTGTGTACATGATAATGAACTGTTTCAGACACTCTCAAGAACTGGTCTTCTGGAAGACTAAACCACTGTTATTTCATAAACGTAATAATCCCTGAGATCAGCGGGCTTAGATGATTATTTCTAGTGGTGCCCTCACAGGGCTGCAGATGGCTAATCCACTGTATCTTCACCTGGTGGGCAAGGGCATCTCTGAAAAGGACATGAGTCCATCAGGAGACTCCACCCTCATGAGCCATCACATTCCAAAGGCTCCATCTCCTTAACACCATCACCCTGGCGTCATGGAGTTCAACATACGAATTTTAGAAGAACACATACATGCAATCCATTACAGTTCTATATAAAATAACAAGAAAAGTAAGTAGGAAAGTGAAAAGTCCCAAATCCGTGTGGGATCATGGGATTATACTGGAGGGAGGGAACTTGGAGACATTTACATGTGGATCTGTTAGGGGGGAAGGTAGTCCTGAATGGATTACACAAATAGGTTTATGGACTCCAACCCCCACTCCAGACCAACGATATCCCCAAAACACAAATCCTAAAGGTCATCACGGAAGAGTGGATCACTGGGATCTGAGGGTGAAGTTAAGCAGCCAGGCTTGACATAAAGGCAGACATGTGGGCCTTGGGGGCGCTCTTGGTTCGGAGCCAGCTCTGTGTGCCATTGGGTTCCAGCTTGGAGGAACTGGTAGTGTTAGGGGGAAAGGTAGTCCTGAATAAATTACACAGATGGGTGTGTGGACTCCATCCCCCACTCCAGACCACCAGTGTTCCAGGACCACAAATTCAATAAGATGATTATCAAAGAGTGGATCCCTGGGACCTGAGGGTGGAGTTAAGCAGCCAGGCTGGCTATAAAACCAGAGAGGTGAGCCTTGGGTTCTCTCTGCCTTTAGAGCCATCTCACTTGACTGGGAGCCAGCTCTCAACGCGCCATTGTTTAAAAGATCTGGTAAAATATTTATGAATTTGTATCCCTCTCTTTCCCTTAATATTATTACTATTTTATTCCCCCTTCTTTTGTAAAATAAAACCTGTTAATAACTTTTGTCAAGTGTACCTGAAGTTAGAACTTATTGTAAAAGTCTTCTAAGCACGCAGGTGAAAACCCAGTAAAAAAAAAACCCATTTTATATTAGGGTTGCCCTGTAATAGTTGGACATTTACAGATTTGTCTCCCTCTCTTCTCCTTGTATTATTCATTACTTTATTTCCCCTTCTTTTGTAAATAAAACCCTTTATTAACCTTTGCTGTGTGTGCCTGTAGTTGGGGCTGATTATAAATGCCTTTCGAGCGCGTGGGTGAGGACCCAGTCAGGCAAACCCATTTTAGATCAGGGTTGCTCTGTAACAGATCTTGGACAGAAGGAAATTGAAGTGGAAGTGCAGCATAATCAAATTGTTACAGGGCAACCCTAATATAAAATGGGTTTCCCTCACTAGGTCCTCACCAGTGTGCTCAGAAGACATTTATAATAAGTCCCAACTTCAGGTACATGTGACAAAAGTTATTAACGGCTTTTATTTTACAAAAGAAGGGGATTAAAATAGTAATAATACCAAGGGAAAAAGAGGGATACAAATCCATAAATATCCTACCAGGTCTTCCGAGCTGGAATGCAATAGTGTGTTGAGAGCTGGCTCCGAGTCAAGTGAGATGGCTCTAAAGGCAGAGAGAACCCAAGGCTCACCTCTCTGGTTTTATAGCCAGCCTGGCTTCTTAACTCCACCCTCAGGTCCCAGGGATCCACTCTTTGATAATCATCTTATTGAATTTGTGGTCCTGGAACACTGGTGGTCTGGAGTGGGGGATGGAGTCCACACACCCATCTGTGTAATTTATTCAGGACTACCTTTCCCCCTAACAAAATGACTTGCCCAAAGTTATTTTATATTTAAATACTACTGATATAGGACATTTGAGATTACTGACTTGCTCCTCATAACAATTTTGAGATAGGTGCCACTGTAATCCCCATTTTATAGATGGAGAAACTGAGGCACGGGGGAATTAAGAATTCAGTGAAAACGCCAGGTGGGCAGACTTGACACATCAGGTCAACCCCTGCTCTGGCTGCCTTTCTAAGCCACTCAGCAGCAGTCAAGGCCAGAACACTCCATATCAGAACACTTCCTTTTCTCCACAAACTTCAGAGCTGACTGTGTTCCTCATTTTCACAGATGAAAATATGTGAAATTTTCGCCTCAGCTACACTCATTTTGCATCTCACTACAACCAAATCATGACTAGTTAAACCACAACAAAACAGCCTCAGCATTGTACATTCCTTAAGCAAACAAAAAGGGCCAGCTAGCAAAAAATAACCACATGCAGTGTCTGCTTTTATTTGTCCTAAAAATAAAGGGGGAAAAAAAAGAAAACTGCCTGCACTTGTCCATACAACTCATTTGCAGGGCAAATACTTGGGTGCTGTTTAATTCTGTTGTAACCTTCCTTTCTGGAGCTATAGCTGAGGATAGCTGCAAACCCTTTCTTCACTTCACTCACTATACTAAGGCCACTTTTCCATCATGCTAAACAGGGTGTTGAGGAGAATTTTTCCCAGAATAGTTTGCCAGTCTTCATAGCTAGAAACAGGAGAGAAGTCGCCACATTTTAAAAAGAATTTCAACACTTGCCAGGGTTTGTGGAGAGGTGGTAAAACCAGGGTAGTACAGTCCTTCCTACCCCCTCTCCTAATCTCTACCTGTGGTTCTCAGTCTTGCTTGTACATCACTCACCAGGGAGCTTTCAAAGCTGATGCCCAATTGCCTCCTGTGGCGATAATTACTTAATGGATCTGAGGTGTCACCCTAGGCATGGAACTGTTTAAATTCTCTGGGTGATTCTAACTGCAGGCAGATCTGGAATGACTTATCTAAGAAGGGTGAGGTGCAAACACTGGCCTTGAATACAATGAGAGGAAATTCCCTCTTTCAAGTTGGGAGGCTTCTAAAAGCCTGGAGAAAGCCTGGAGGGTGAGAAGGTGCTATTTGTAGGTAAGAATGAAGGGATTATGCTCAGTGAAATAAGTCAGAAGGAAAAAGAAAAATACCTGATGGTCTCACTTATAGGAGGAATATAGGGGATCAAGGAAAGAAAAAATAGTAACATCATCAGCAACAACAAAACAAAAACAAACAGAAAACTGCAAATCAGACATTCTGCAGGGAAGAGGGAGGGACTGGGATCAAGGCAGGAACCGGAAGAGCACAAGGGACTATGCCACGGTGCGCATGAGAATTGGTGATGGAAATGGGGACTATACCCAGAAAAGAAAGCAAACGTAAGAATAAAGAAAAAAGAAAAAAAGAAAGCCTCTGCCTTTATGAATGAGGGAAAGAGGAATGGGAAAGATATCAAGATATCATGGTGAAAAGAGGAGACTGAAATAGAAAGGATATCTGAGTTTGCATGGGCCAAATGGACGTGCAGAAATGAGCTGTGCTCCAGCTGTCTTTCACAGCAGCACATCCCAAAAAAGACTGTTTACCAACTGTCGGTCGAACAGTGGATTGTGGCAACAAGAGTTTTGGCTAGACTGCTAGTAGAGGGATTTATAGGGGCTCGAGAATATGGAATTCCAATATTATAGAACTAGGTAGAGGGGAGACTATCCTTTGTGCCTGGAAGGAGGCTGACACTTGAATGCTGCCCACAAAGTCTCCAAAAGCTGGTGGAATTGTTAGGGAAAAAGACCCTCTTGAATAAATTATACAAATAAGTTATAAACTTTGACCCCCATTCCAGACCTACAAGATCCAAGAACTACAAATCCCATAAGGTCATTATCAAAAAACAAATCACTGGGACCTGAGGTGGAGTTGAGCAGCCAGGCTGAATATAAAAGCAGACACCTGGGCCTTGGAGGGTCCTTTTTCCTTGGGAGTCAGCTCTCAGCGCACCGTTGGGTTCCAGCTCCAAGGAACTGGTAAAATATTTATAAATCTATATCCCTTTCTTCCCCTTGTGTTATTCACTATGCTATTTCTCCTTCCCTTGTAAATAAAACCCTTTATTAACCTTTGTTGTGTGTGCCTGCAGTTGGGGCATTATAAGTGCCGCTCGAGCGCGCGGGTGAGGACCCAGTCAGGCAAACCCATTTTATATTAGGGTTGCCCTGTAACAGAATGGGGATGTACAAGGCTCTTTTCAGGTGAGACACGAGCAGCACACTAGATCGCCCTGATGCAGTGGGCACGCATCACCAGGTATGACCTGAAAAGGTGGGGAGGGGTCGTTGAATGATACACTTTGCATCCCCGGGACTTATCAGTGGAAAGCCTTGGATTGGATCCATGGTTGGGGGTCAGGAGTATATCAGCAGACTCACCCTTCTTAAAGCCTTAACCTGTTGTTTAGTTTGACCCATCCTTTTCTCTGTCAATAAAAAGGCCAAGATTTTGCTCTTGGAGCAGCATTCTGCATCCTACAGCTGTTTTTTTTTTTTTTTTTTTTTTTTATCAGTGTGGTATTGCTGATGCAACAGTAGATGACCATCAGCTCCCAACTAGGAGAGATCAAAACCAGAGCTAGATGAAAGAGGTGCTTCTCTCTTTCCATCTCCCTCCTCCCATTCTGAGACACTAACGGTACTCAGGCCTGAAAGATGGATCAAGAGAAATTTAAAACTCTGGATTAGCTGTGATCTTGAAAATTGAAAATCAGGCAGTTACAGTGATCAAAATTGGCCAGCAATGTACAGAACCCACCCAAGACGTTGCCTTAAGCCAGAAAATAAGTCATGTAATCAGCTAAGTCGAAGGAAGAGTTGGAGGGAAAAATAGTCCTACTAACTTCTTCACTGAATTGAAACTCCATAAATAAACCTGTAAGGTTTGTAGGAGCATGCCCTTTTTCCAGTTCATTTCTGTGGAAAGCAAATGCATATGTTCACCAAATGACACATTAGTTTCAACAGCATCATCAATGTAGCATTATAAAATCCTTCATGAAGAAGGATGGAACATTACGGACAGATGCTCTAAATCAGGTTTCTTTACAACTTCTCTGTCAGTCTGTCACTCTGTTGTCCACTTGAGTGGATGCTACCTCAGCTGGGCCGGTGATCTGGTACAAATTACCTAACTCCCTCAGCTTCAGTTTCATCAAATAAGATACCTAAATGATATCTGCTCTCCAGGATTACGTTGTGCCTTCTGAAATGACTGACACAATTGAGCTACTCAGTACATGTTCGTGGAACTTCAGCTTAGAAAAAACATTCTTGTACAGTAAAAGTTTCCTCAGTAACCCCCCACTGATGTGACCACACGTACCGAAGAGACGTCAGTGTAAGACAGTTTCAACAGGGAAAACATCCAGATGGCACAGATGTGGAAGAGACACTGTGCCTTACCTCCCTCCATGTTAGTATTTGTGGTTTCCTGAGAACTTTTGAAGCATAGTTCCTACTAATAATAGTCATACATCATCCATATCATCCTGCTTAGAACTGCTGTTTGATGATTATTAAGCATTCACATTTGAAAGTGCATAATCCTTTACGGCAGTGAAATAAACAAACAGAATCAGGCACCGAAGGAGGGAATTGGAAACAAGGCTAGATCCAAAACTAGCACTTTTCTTTTTTAGAAGGTAATTGAGAGCTGGAGGGCAGAGGAGAGAATGAATCCAAGGGCTCAGTAACCAGGCAGCAGACATGGATCAAAGGCGCACAAATACAAGAGTACTTAAGGGCTACTAAGGATTGCAGAGCCGGAGTCTTTCGGAAGAAAAATCACACGTATTATTTGAATAGAAACTAGGATTAGCTGTAAAGCGATCTGGAGCTATGAAAAAGTAAAGAAGTCAGCCCCATAACACAGAAACACTAAAAACCTTTTAAGATGTAAGGAAAGTCAACTCTTAAATACTCAGAGCTTGTGGCAATTATTACATGCAAAGTACACTCTGTATGCTGTACTCAGGAGTGTGCATTCTTTGAATGAAATTTAGGGATTATAAGAAGGCAAAAGAAGTCTGTCTGTCTATCTATCTAATTTGCTTAATAATTGCAAAGAAATAGCAAAGTGAACTGCTTCTTGCTTCCTATCTTTGGGTCTAGATAACCTTACCTGAAAGGTAAGAAAACCCATTCTTGGAAACCAAGCTATCCTAAAAGCCGACCCAATGGCTGTTGACTGTGGATGCAACATCAGAACATCTGGGAGCTGTTCCAAAAAACCACAAGCTTGGTTCCCCAATTAAACCATATGAAACTCTGAGGATGGGTGGGGTCCAGAAATATGTATTACAAGATGTTAAGTCCCCAAAGATACTGATGAGCACTTCCCATTATAACTATCAACCATCACCATTTAACTGGTGGTTATCACCCAAATTGTAGGCTTTATCCCCCAAGGCAGAATTCATTTACCAATGTAATCCTCCTCTCTCAGTAAAGCTGAAAGTCCTCCATCATTTATTTCAAACTAGTGTAGACAATTTTCATCTGTATTAATTTAAATGAGTAATCTAAGAACATCCTGAACCTTTCAAGAATATGAAACAGAATTTGCTCAAGAATAATTTATCATAAATTAGTCAAGGCTTGATTCTGGTCTTGAGGTTATTAGCACTTCTTTCCCACTGGTCTACAGTGTCTGTACTTCCTGGGAGACCCAACCACAGCAGATGACAAAGCTGACTTCTTCCTTACAGGCTTTTCCCAACTGTTGGGATTATTCAATCAGTAAGTAGCAACTGAGCACCTGTTATAAGAGGGTAACCTCTGGGTATTTTGAGTGGTACTGAGTTTGACTTAGTCTAAATATATATATATTTTTAAAGATTAATTTATTTATGCATACAAGCACTGGGGTACAGGCCGGAGGTGCAGGCAGTGAGAGGATCCACCAGAGATAGAGTGGGGAACAGAACAGGCAGACAGACTAAAATACACTGCTGAGGGGAGCAGTAGGAGAGGCAGAAGTCTGCTACTCCATCTGGGTCACCTCCCTGCCTGGCAGTAGGGAACAAACTCGTGCTGCAGTAACTGCAGTTTGCTTCATGGTGTGGTGCTTAACACACTGTGTCACTAGGGAGGCTCCCTGACCTAGTTTATATTATTAAGAAATTTAAAATGTAATTTGGGGAGATAGATGATGTGGAAAAGAGCAAGAGGAACAAAAGACAGGATGTGAGAGTTTGAAATCAAGCAGTGGGAGAAATAATACAAAGAGTGCTGACATGTGAGGAGGAAGTTTCTTGATTGAGCTTATCTGAGAAGAATTTGTGGGGGAGGTCTGTGTTGCATGCCTGGGAATAGCAGTCATGAGGAGGATGGAGAAAAGTTGCAGATAGCCTTCAAACTCAATTTGAAGTTCAAGAAACATTCACTAGAGGTCTACTACATGACTCATTCTGGGGGCATCAATATAGTGGAAGATGAAGAAACTGAGAACTGGCCCTGTCCCTAACCACTCACATGAACTTGTACTAGAGAACAGTATTTCATCAACTGCGTAAACAGTTGTTCAGATAACATGGCAGATTTCTTGGGGGCAGTGACTTTTTGAGATTAAAAAAATGGTAATAATATAAGGAAATCAACAGGAAGAATTCGAGAAAAATGATTTTCTCTGCAAAGAAGAAGGCTGTATTTGGGGGAAGCAAGTAATAACTTGCAGAACATTAAAAAGAAAAGAAAAACCCAAAAGGGTCTTCTCAGAAATCTAAAAAATTTAAAGCAGACTTTAGGGAATCCTAAGTGTCAGATTTGAGCCAATTCTATTTAATAGTCAGTATGGAGTAATCAAAATATACTCTTTGGAATTACATAAGCAGAGGTATAATTTAAAAGGAAAATTCCAGCATTTGCCTGTAACCTAACAGGGAACAAAAAGAGGAGAAGAAAAATCAGAAGTTTCCAAATGAGATGTGAGGTGTAACTCAGGCATCACTTCATCTGCAGCTTCAATACCTTTTACCCCAGCTCTGAAGATTCTTCTAGTGAACAAATATCATAAGAATATTTAGTAAGAAAAATGATGAGAATAAAACTGAGAGTGGTAAATCATTACTATCCCCAATAACATGTTTTAAATTATTTTTATTTATTTTTTAAAAAATTTTATTACCGATGCATGCAACAGCTGGAGTACAGGCCAGAGGTGAGGGACGAGAGGAGTCACCAGAGACAGAGTGGGGAGCAGAAAGGCATATCGACTGAAACATAATGCTGAGGGGAGCAGCAAGAAAAGCAGTAAAAGGTCTGCTGTGCCTGTGGTTCCCCTCCCCGGCCTGGGATAGAACTCACACTGTAGTGGCTGCCTAAGTCCCACAGTGCCACAATCAACATCTTGCGCCACCAGGGAAGCCCGAACGTGTTTGTGGGTTTTTTTTGATTTATTAGATGTAACTGTATTTGACATCATTTGCAGTCCCCAGGGGGTTCCCACCACCATTTCACCTGTGCACCAGCACCTCATCACCCTTGTGCTCTTTATGCCTTCATCCCACTCTTTGCCCTCCCCTCCCTCCGCCCACTCCCGTGATCCCTTGGATTTATCGTTGATCTTTTGATCTTGTTGGGCTTTTGTTTGTTTGTTTTTGGTTGTGATGCCCATTTCCTTGAGCTTTCTCTTTTCATTTATTTTTTTTGTTTCCTTCTATTTTATTTTTTGTTGTGGTTATTCTTTCACATTCCTCCTAAAATTGAAGCCATCCAATATTTTTCTCTTGCCTTCTGGCTTGTTTCACTGAGTATAATTCCTTCTAGTTCCATCCATGTTTCTATAAATGTCCCTAGTTTTTAATTTTTGATTGCTGAATAGTATTCCATTGTGTATATGTACCACATCTTCTTGATCCAGTCCTCTCCTTTTGGGCATTTGGGTTGTTTCCAGGTCTTACCAATTATAAATAGTGCTGCAATAAACATGGGG
>JAGFMF010011671.1:196815-269094 GCA_019455555.1 Galemys pyrenaicus | reverse complement strand
CTGCTGCACCATGTGGGTCCCCTCCCTGGCCGGCAGCAGGGATCGAACTCATGCTGCAGTGGCTGCGATTTGCTTCATAGTGCGTTGCTTTATCCACTGAGCCACCAGGGAGGCCCGCGTGCCATTCTTACTGGTGTGGGGTGGCAGCTCATTGTGGTTTTAATTTGTATTTCCCTGATTATGAGAGATGTTGAGCATTTTGTTGGCCATTTGTATGTCCTCTTTGGTGAAGTGTCTTTTAAGTTCTTCTGCCCATTTTTTGATTGGGTCATTTGCTTTGATTTTCTTGAATCTTATGAGTTCTTTGTATATCTTTGTGATCAGTCCCTTGTCAGTTGTAGTGCAAAGATTTTTTTTCCCAGTCAGTGGGGAGTCTTTTCGTTTTGGTTAATGTTTCTTTTGCTGTACAGAAGCTTTTTAACTTGATATAGTCCCATCTGTTTATCGTTTCTCATTTTTATTGTTTTGGGGGATGCATCTTCAAAGGCGTTACTGAGATGTATGTCTTGTAGTGTCTTACCTATGTTTTCTTCTATATATTTTATGGTTTCAGGTCTTATATTCAAATCTTCATCCATTTTGAGCTGATTTTTGTACATGGTGTAAGGTAGTGGTCTAGTTTCATTTTCTTGCATGTAGCCAACCAGTTTTGCCAGCAGCATTTATTGAATAAGCTGTCCTTATTCCATTGCATATTCTTTCCTCCTTTGTCAAAGATCAGGTTTCCATATATGTGTGGTTTCACTTCTGGGCTTTCTATATGGTTCCATTGGTCTGTGTGTCTGTCTTTGTTCCAGTACCAAGCTGTTTTAATTACTATTGCTTTGTAGTAAAGTCTGGGAGTATGATACCTCCAATCCCCTTCTTTTTAGCCAGGAGAGTTTTGACTAATTGAGGTTTTCTGTGTCTCCATATGAATTTCATCAATATTTGTTCAATTTCTTTGAAGAATATCATTGAGATTTTTATTGGAATAGCATTGAATCTACAAATTGCTTTTGGAAGGATAGCCATTTTGATAATGTTGATTCTTCCTAACCATGAGCAGGGGATATCTTTCCATTTCTTTGTATCTTCAGGTCTCCCCAGTGGCGCAGTGGGTTAAGCAACACACTATGAAGCAAACCACAGCCACTGCAGCAGAAGTTCGATCCCTGCCCCCGGCCATGAAGGGGACCCACATAGCGTAGCAGACCTCTCCTGCCTCGCCCGCTCCTCCCCTCGGCAGTGTGTTTCAGTCAGTCTGCTTGTTCTGCCTGCTACTCTGTCTGGTGAATCTTCTCACCTCCCTGGACTCTGGCCTGTACCCCAGCTCTTGTATGCATAAACAATCTTTAAAAAATTAAAAAAAAAACCTAACGTGTTCTAAATTATATTACATCTACAGTAAGTATTCATAATGTTGGTGTTGATAACTTATCAGAAACTTAGATTATAAGCAAAACAGCATATAAGGAAACCAGGTCCTCAAATCCTTTTGTTCAACTTAAGCTGGGTTTGTTTTTCTTATCTCCATCATAATAAAACAATATTGGATGAAATGACTTTGCTCAACAATCTACTATGTTTATATATCAAATAAACAACTCTGAAAAGGAAGATATTCTAATTGTTATTCATTCTGGTAGGAAATGAGCCTCATAGGCAAATTCCCTACATGTTAATACCACTCCTATTTGCTCCCATGTCCTTCCACTGAGGATGAAATGTATCAAAAGACCAAGATAATTGACTTCTACCTATGTCTTAAACATATACAATTCTGACTCAAAATCCTATGCTCATCTGATTGAACCACAAACTTGCATTTATGAAAACATCAAATAGGCACTGGAAGTGTTTGGGAAGTAAGATCTATGCTAGTTTATAACTTGGAGTACATGACAGGCACATTCATCTCAATATCAAGTAAGTCTGTCATCACTGTGGAGGAAAAACTTTAATAAATTTTTTGAACAGGGTCCCATTTTTCAAGATGTTTCTATAATTTTCTGTCCTTTCATCTTCAGAACAACTCCTTGTTACTTCCCTTATAAAGAAAAGGAAATAAAGGCAAGGAATGTCCATCAGTTCACAGCTAGCTAAATTGGAACCCAAGCTTCAGTTTCTAGTTAACTACTTCTTCAGTTAAAACTTTATTGGCTCTTCCTTCAACACTTACTGTGATCTTCTGCTCTTGTTTTGGAGCCAAATCTACATGTCTTCACCCATGAGTTAGCTGTCTTTGATACCATGCCTAGTGTTTAAGGTCAAAAAGGGACTTAAAGCATATAAATGAAATACTCAGAGGGTTTAATGGAAGTTAAATTGCTTTTATAAAATAACATTTTGATATGACCTAGTTATAAATTAATGAAAAACATATGAATTCTAATATATTTCATTAAAACTCATTGGTTCAAAAAATAAAGGAAAATCTGCTTAGCAGAAAACATTGCCATCTGCCAGATACTTCAGCAGTACATCATGACAGTCTGAATCCAACACGTGTTGGCTGGTCTATTGCCATGCACTAAACCAACTCTGCCCTGAAAATCAGTTGAGAAATTGTACTCTAGTATTCCATTATTGTAAAGAATTCCAGAGAATGCCAAAAGCCTCCCAACAAAGCACCTGAATCATTAGGAAATGCACTTGTAAAAACAGTGGACTCTGGCATTATCAGATTAGTCTACTCTCTGGTCTACAGTGGCTTGAAATTGAAACTTTCAGTTTTTCTGAAAAAACTCCTCCTCGACAAGGAAAATCCTGTAGGTTGAGTTCATAAGAGTCTGAACTTAGGGCCTCCCTGGGGGCGCAAGGGTTTAAGTTGCAGCACTCTGAAACTGCCCAAAGCCACTGCAGCACGAGTTGCATCCTCAGCCAGGGAGGTGACCCACATGGCACAGCAGACCTCTTCTATCTCACCCAATGCTCCCCCCAGCGGTGTACTTTGATCGGGCTTCCTGTTATGTTCCCGAATCTGTCTCTGGTGAATCCTCTCACCTTTCCCTCACCCCTGTCCTCTGGCCTGTACCCCAGTTCTTATATGCAAAAATAAATATTTTAAAAAGAGTCTGAAACTTAAATTCCAGTTCAGCCAGATATCATTGAAGATGTCAGTCACCTCTTGTTAAACAACATGAAGGATTCTGCTTTCAGTGACAGAGGCAGTATGGCTGCTACAAAGGATGATGTCCCAGGTTAGTTAGTGAGTGAAAGTCTCAGAACTCACCAGTAATCTCCTCTTTGGCTTTGAAGCTAAAGGAGTAAGTATGGACTCCAAGACTCAATATCATACAGAATAGTACCAGTTTTGTGGAAAGAAATAATATTCAGACAGTAGCATTTAAAAATAATTATGAATGAGGGCAGTTTGGAGTTAAGAAGGACACCTGGATGATGACCTGTTTCACTGAAGTAACAGAGATCAAACATGAATTAATGTACGCCTCCCCAAAATTAAAAAGTTATTAATGTTTACTGGGTAGGCTCAAAGTTGAAGAAAATGGTGCTTCAGGAAGCCTCCTGGATTCTTTCCCCACTCATCTCTAAAACACATAGGCCTTGCTGCTTTTTCTTAAGTGTTGGCTTCACTCTATCTGCAGATTGGGTTGTCCTCCTCTGGGGCTGATAACAGCCCCCTACCCCCACAATCACCTCCCTCCCTCCTTTATCTAGGGGCGGATGCTCCCTCAAGGGAAAAATGTTCTTTGGCTTTGCTCCCATACTCTCCACCTAAATTGTTGTCAAGTGCCAGAGCTGGAGCACTGTGAGGGGCCATACCCAGCTCCCATGCTTGTTTCATTAACCAGAGCTTGAGGGTCTGTGCCTGGAGAAAAGCCAGTGGGACAGCTTGCTAGGTATAATAATAATAATAATAATAATAATAATAATAATGACAACAGTAGCAACAACAACAATAATAATGCTTCCAGAATCTTATAATCTTTTATCTGTTACCTAATAGACTATGGAGGTTTTTAGGCAGGGGCCAATAAAAGGTATGCAATTGTGAAAATGTTCTTCCTTCCTCATCACCTTAACACTTCCTTAAAGCCAGGTTCATTTCTCACTACCCCACCCAGGTCCCAATGACATTTCCTTTCAACTTTCCTTTCCTAAACTTCACCATCTATTTCAAACAATTTAGCATTAAAATATTTTCTGCTTTATACTTTGTTTTACTTCTATAAACATAAATTATGTAAAATAAATCTGAATGGAAAACTGGAGCTTTGTCTCTTTCTATTATTGTGATGGGTGTTATTTAATCTTGTAAATCTACAGTAGGTTTTCTAACTCCTATGTTCCTCCTACAACATGAGGCATTAATTGAGTGATTATATTTTGAGTTTAAACAATATTAGCAAGGAATGTTCCCTATTAAATACTTCCCTAATTCCCTTTTATAAAGGTAATTATGATCCTAAAGCAGTTGTAGGACTTAACATAGCTTAATGTTTACTCAGTGAAGAATATACCAGATAAAGACTTGGGATGAATTTAATAGTACCCTAAACTAAATTGTTTCTACCAGTAGAAAGTTCAATTGATTTGGGTTGATTTTTTTATACATATTTTTCAATTGATTTGACTTATAAGACTCTTTCTAAACTATTTCTACACGGGGATCACTAGTTCAATCAACACTGTTTGGGCATGAAGTTGGTTGGATAATCTATTCTTTGATTTAATTTCTCTCATACTAACCCAGTCTGAGTTAACTATAGCGACCCAATTTTATTATCCAGGACCCATCCCTGGATCCAATGAGTAACACAGAAATGATATTTGCTTTATGAATACTTCAAAGCTTATAAAATTAGGGAGCTAATAAGAGCATGTTGATTTACTTTGGTAATCAGATGGAACAATATCCTAAATAACTAGATAGCAAAATAAATTACATTTATTGTTATTGTCACTGCCATGAAACTCATATAAAGCATTCACTACTTATCACTGTTTATCAAAAAAATAAGACTCACTCTCCTAAGACTAAAATCACTGAGTCAATATACCTTCAAGCAACTGTTGTTAAAACATAAAAACATAAAAGAGATGTAAAGTTAAAATGCTTACGTTTAAAGAAAACTTCTGGTTGTATGCTGTGCTGGTTTTCTTAAACTAATATGGAAATTTTAAACATTTACCTTGACTTATGCTTCATGCTACTAGAATGTTACTACAATTCTTCTTTCCTCTGTGATTTTGCACACACACACACTCACACACACTCACACAGAGCCACACATTATTTTTTTAAGTTTCACTTTTATCTACAATGAAGTTCAATGCAGTAGAAAAATTACTATGTACTAAACTGAAAGTTAATAAAACTCCCAAATATATAGCCAAGAATTTTTTTCCCTCCAAAATATAACATATTAATCTTTTCTCCTAACTAAAACATCTTCAGTATTTCAATTCATTATCTGAATTTCATCATAAGTATTTTTTTTTAAAGATTTATTTATTTATGCGTACAAGCACTAGGGTACAGGCCAGAGGTGTAGGGGGATGAGAGGATCACCACAGAGAGCAGGGAGCAGAACAGGCAGATCAACGGAAGTACACTGCTGAGGGGAGCAGCGGGCACTACAGGAGAGGTCTGCCGCGCCATGTGCGTCCCCTCCCTGGCCGGCAGCAGGGATCGAACTCGTGCTGCCGTGGCTGCGGTTTGCTTCATAGTGTGTTGCTTAACCCACTGCGCCACCGGGGAGGCCCCATCATAAGTATTTTTAATTCTATACCCTTCTAGGAAGAACAGGAGGCTTCTAAAACATTGGTAGTGACTTTGAATCGATGAAAACTGTTTCGTTACTTTAGAAGATATTATAGTCATTTCTAATCATTTAACCATCATTATCATACATAAAATGTTAACTGAAAAGTTTCCATTTCAGTCAGAAATGATTAAAGTGGTGAGTTTCGATTTGTAGTTCTGGGACTAGCGATGGCACTGTCACCTGGCGTCTTGTTAAAAATGAGAACGGAAGGGCTTCACCTACAACGACTGAGCATGTACTGCAGCGATCTACTTCTAACGAAGGTCCTCTTGGTGGCCTGACAGCTCCTGACATGAAGAACCCTCAGAGCAGAAAACGACCCCAAGACATGCACAAATCTGATCGTTCCTCTTCCCTCTCTAGGGTGCCCTCTCTATGAACCTGGGCACTGTGGGGTGTCTGTTGGTGGCAGCCTACCCAGGAAGTTCCTCAGGTCCAAAATTTACCCTAGAGCTCTCCTAATCATCTCAGTTTCCCTTTCTTCATAAAAGGCCCCAGTCATTTCGCTTTCAGTGGGACATAGGAATACACACAAGGAGGTAATGGCTGTGTCCAGTTACCATGGCGTACTCTCAGGAATATCTGCACTATATACTTAGATCAAGTCACCACCTGTGTTGTATTGTGGGATAACATTCCTGCAGTAATATCTGTGGCCATGATGTTCTCTAAGGTCACGTTAGATTTTGGCATTGACACTGAGCAACAATGGCATCACACCATTCTCTACTCCTACAGAAAGTCACAGCTACTTTTTATTCATTTTTCTAATGCAGCAAATATTTATTGAATATCTATTTGTATCTGGCCTGGATTAATCTTGTGTTCACATTTTCATCTTTGCAATAACAATGGGACGGTGGGGGAGGGAGGGAGCGATAGAGGCAGGGAGCGAGGGAGGGAGGGAGGGAGGGAGGGAGGGAGGGAGGGACTAAGAAAGGAAGTAAAAGTTACTTATTAGTTATAACTAAATCATAAAAGGATATACATGGCTAAATAAACAATAAAAGCACACTCCTACCTACATTTATGAGGTACGGTCAAACTTTTCGTATCAGCGTGCCGTCCAGATTTGGAACAATGTAATTGTGGAGTACATCCTTGGATTGTTGACTTCAGTTCTCTTTCATCTATGCATGGATTAAAAGGTGAGCGTTCTCTAAGGAGGCAGTTCTCAGAGTGGTTGACCATCACTACCAATATGACCTGGAAATGTAAATGATTGGGCCCCAGCCACGACCTACTGCGTAGAGGACTAAGAGGGTGGGGTCAGCAGTCTGAATAAGCTCTCCAAGTGAGAGCAAGCACACTGACATTTGAGAACCAGGGAACTACTGTTCCATGTATCATGGAAACCTGCACAATTCATTGAACGTGAAAAATACAGGGAACTTTCCTTTTTTCCCAAAAAAAAAAAAAGGAGGAAATATTTGTCCCAGGAACCCTGAAGTAACATTTAGTCAGGAAATATCCAAAATATTGAACATAAGGATATTTTATGACTGAAAGCTGAGTCAAGATGAGATAAAGAAAGGTCAGAAAATAAGGGTCATACTTAGATGAACCGTGATATTTTCCTGCTAACTTAGGAGTATGACACATTAAGTCAATCCCGCTCTGTATTCCAGAGAAAGAGAGAGGGAAAGGCAACAGGAGAGGGGTTGTGAGAAGGAAAAGAGGAAAAGGCTAGGAAGGAGGAGATGAAGGAGGCAAAGAGGAAAGAGAGGGTAACAATGAATAAAGGAAGTTTGACTTTGGCTATGCTTTTTTAACATGGTCCATTGGATTGCTGAGTGATTCAGAAATTAGACAGTAGTAATAATGATATTAGCAAACATTGAAGAAAAGAGAAGAATTGCTAGGTGACTGCAGAAATGAATGGACTATAAATGGCATAGCAATAAATATAATGATATAAAGTAAGATAAAATAGACACTATAAAGTTGCATGTATCTAATCAACAATGTTTTTAAAATAGTAGTATGTGACAAGAAGTGAAAGATATTGCAATCACTAGTGTTGTACAGTAGACTAATGTTGGTGTATTTTTTTTTCCTTTTTCTTAAAATTGACTCATGTTAATGTATTTTCCTCTTAAGATAGTCTGGTCAAAGGATACTGGAAGACTGCATGTGTTTGAGGTGCCCCCATTCAATTTTGCTGATCTTCCTTCTTAGTCCTGCAGGACTTAGTAGCGTACGCAGGCTGCACACATTTTTGCTGTTCACGTTATGCAAATTTACTTCTAGATATGTTCTCACTCAGTAATCAGGTGTCACATTAGATCAATGAATCTGATTGATGTGCATACATCCTAAAAGGCTTACAGAGTCTCCATGAAAGAGCTGAATTGCACACCCCTATTTTTGAAAACATTTATTTGTAATTGCAGGAGATACTATACCCCCAAGTAATTTGCAACTTCAAAGTCAATGTGTGGTCAACTTAAATAAGAAAATTGGTATCAAAGAAAATTTGTAGTAAAGACAAATGGAAATGATAAAGAAATAGGCTTAGATAGGGAATCCTTCTGTGCTTTCTTCACTGGAGTTACCTAATATCACTGGGAATGGAAGAGCATTAGGAAAAAACAAATAAATATACAGAATGTGAACAATTTTTGAAAGGGGGCCAATCCTTATAAAGAACAAATAATTGGTGAAGCATTTATTTCTTTGGCACCCAGGGGGAAAAGAAACAGAAATGAAAGAAATAGAAAGGAACTTGCTCAAAAGTGGGTTGGCAGTCTAAAGAACAGCTGGATTTAATTCAGCTTTCCCAAGAAAAGAGAGGGAAAATTTAGAACTGACCCGACTTGTCAATATTAATTCAGCTTTTGGACATTCATTCATTCATTCATTAAGCTCCACTGAGTATCCACCACATACCAAGGAGGCAAAGTGGTAGGTCCTAAGGAAGCAAATCCTTACTCCTGGATATTTTCTATGCCTCTTGTCCACCCCTTACCCTCTGTGTCATACCAATTCTTCATAGGAAGAGAAGTGTACAGCTTTTAATTATTAGCGAGTCTAAAATCATCGGAAGAAATGAAGCCCAAAATCAGTATTTAATGCATCAGTTGTGTTGAAAAAGTTTTGGAGACCCAAGGTGGTCTCATCCTACTCTGGATGCTAAGTCAGCAAATTGAAACTTTTCTAACTTTTGTTATACAAAAACTGCTTACAAATGCTCCAGCTGATGAGAGATGCAGTGTATTTGGTCAGCCAAAGCCCAAAGCCCAGTCAATTCCACACAATACGCTTATTTTCTTGGTCCTTCACACTCCAGAGTCACGATTGACTACGTGCACCCAGCCAATCAGATGTTTTCTCTTTCTTTCCTTTCTTGTTCTTTGTTCTATATAAGCTTCCAAGCTTCTGTCCCATTTTTCCACTCTGAATGGATACAATCTACTTCATAAAGTGTCAAAGTTTGTTTTACCTGAATTGTCTCCTTTAATCATTTTTAATAGTTGGAACTAAATTCCATGTATTGATCAAATAAAGAAAAAGTCTTAAGCGGTTAGTTACATTTATTCTTGACCTAGTCTTGGAGAAGGCATGAAGATAAAAGGGAGTTCAGAAAGTCCAATGTCTGTCACTGACTTGCTTCTAGTCTATGGCTTAAACAATTGGAGACCAATACAAAAATCGGTCATAATTGAAATGAAATCACCTGATAGCTTAATGAAAGGCATATTAGAAATAAGCAACACAAAAACATACATTTCTGCCCATCATTTCTATTAAATTTGACACTGTCAATGACTAAACGAGATTGCCACAGACACTTTTTAGTTATCAGTGCCACAAATAAAACATAATCCTTCATTATATCTATCTTCTATTTTAGTATTTATGTAATGTCTAGTCAGATGCAGATACTTGGCTTGCTCAGGCCATCCATTCATAACAGGTAAGTGGAATGTTTATAAGAATAACACAAGTCAATACTACTAATTAAAATAAATATTGTGAATACTAATGGTATTAATTAAAATCCACTTTTCAAAAATAAGTGAAGAATCCATCGGTATTAAGTTAGAACCACTCATACTGATTGCCTTGAATATATTTTATTCTCTTTGGCCCACTACCTTCACAGAGAAGAATCATAAAATATATGTGATGGAAGAAATGGAAGATTCTTAGAAATCATTTACTTTAATGTCTACAGAAGGGGATAGAATGATCAAATAAAGAAAATTTAAAATATTTGGAAGAAAGAAAAAAAAAGATGACTATGTTAGCAAATACAGACCTATTACAGAAAAATGAATCCAGAAAACTGGGATATTCTGAATTTGCAAATCAGTCACTGTAAATTGAAGAATGCCATTTAGACCAACAAAGTTAACAATCAATGTTGAGTTGTAACCTAAGTACTTCTCCAGTATTCACCCACTTAATCCTCCAAATAGTTGTAGGCTTTCACAACTATCTCAGTTGACAGATGAGAAAACTGTGAATTGTGGCCTAAAGAAATACAAATTCAAAATCCACACTATTGAACTCTATGTTTTGACCATTCATAGACACTGTGGTGCAGAACTATTAGACCAGAGATTCTGAGCAGAAAATGAAAGAAAGCAAAAAGAAGGTGGTTGGTGTAGCATTTTAATTATCCAAAAAGTTAAATAAGCAACTTTTTCAAAAAGGGACTTCCTAAAGCAAAATTCAGAAAAAATAAATCAGACAGGATCATAAAAATAAATGACATCCTAATTCACAATTGTACCTTGAGATGACGAAAGCCAGTGGACACCTTGATTGAGACCTGTGAGGAAGAGAATCCACCTAAGCCATGCTCAGGTTCCTACACAAACTATGAAATAATACATGTGTTTAGTTTTAAGCCACTAAATTTGGGGATAACTTGGACTGCCACTACATAGCATAATCATTGTTTCTGATGCCAAAAGTCAGTGCTTATAATGGTTGAAACAATGTTCAAAGCACTTCATATGTATATGTATATACTCATTTAATGATCACAAAAAAATTTAAGAATTAAGTAAGACTAGCTTCCTAATTTTACACATGAAGAAACAGAAAGGCTAAGTATTAAGTCGGTGCTTGGCATTAGGTACTCTAAATATTTATTAAATAAATGGATTTATTTACTGTTCTGCAAAGAAAATTAACATGGGGGAGGGACTACTAAAACATTTTTAGCATTTTAAAAAGCTCTATTAATCACTGGTGCTGGTGGTGCAGTGGGTTAAGCAACGCACTATGAAGCAAACTGCAGCCACTGCAGCACGAGTTCGATCCCTGCCGCCCAGCTGGGGAGGTGACCCACATAGTGCAGCAGACCTCTCTTGCCTCGCCTGCTGCTCCCCTCAGCAGTGTATTTCGATTGATCTGCCTGTGCTGTTCTCCACTCTGTTTGGTGGATTCTCTCACCCACCCCCTCCACATCTCCGGCCTGTACCCCTGTGCTTGTATGCATAAATAAATTTTTAAAAAATCTTTAAATCTTAAAAAAAAAATAATCACTGTTGGAGGCCTCCCTGGTGGCTTAGGCTTTAAGCCTCAGTGCTATCATCACTATGGACTGAGTTTGATTCCCCACCAGTAGGGGACCCACATGGCACAGCAGACCTCTCCTGCTTTGCCCGCTGCTCCCCTCAGCAGCATATTTCAGTCAATCTTCCTGTTGTGCTCCCCACTCTGTCTCTAGTGAAGCCTCTCATCTCCCACAGCTCTGGCCTACACCCCAGTTCTTGTATGCATAAATAAATACATCTTTAAAAAATTAATCAATACAAATGTAATGAACACTTACTGTTGGCTAGAACCTTTAGGCTGTGCAATAGATATAAAATGTGTGCCCTTGATCTGCTAAATACTGTATAAATTGTAGATGCTTTACAGCAGATAAGGAAAACACATAGAAATATCTCATCACTGGTTATGATGATGCATGGTATGAGATCTAAGGCTGAAATAGGTAAATCTGACCATTGCATTGACCAAATCACCAGCTTCACCTTCAGCTTCAGCATGCCATTTTTCCACCTCGCATAGTTAATAGGCATTTATAAGGTGTCTTCTGATTACACATTATATATTTCATACTGTGTAATGTCAACATCCTCCAGTTTCACACCTGGAAGCTGGGTCATATAATTCATGTTGGATGACTTCTTGCTATGACTGAGGTGTGATTTCCAAATAAAATAGTTCCAGAATATGACTTGACTCCAAAGACTAGTCACGCATCTTTACTTTACTTCTTATGAGGAGCAAAAATGAACTTCCAACTGTGATCCTTTCAAAAGCTCGATTTGAAAAAAAGAGAAGTGGGTAGGACTAAATTCTTCAACATTAATCCTCTTTTACCTCTTGATAACCTGTGGGTGTTTGGGCAGTAACATAATAACAACTCTCCTGATATGTGTCTAAAAGGAATGTTACAGGACCATGAGTCACTATGCCCATCTCTTGGAGGCTCTTTTGGTAGCTGGCAGGAAACAGTGTGTGTGTCTCCAGAGCATAAAATTGACCTCAAAGTAGGTGGGGCCTATGAAAATTTTGATGTAATATAAACACTATTTCTAAACTGTCCAAAATACCACCCCGCCCTACATTAGAAATCAAATCTACCTCTGAGAGTTTTCACATGGATTTCTAGAATGTCTTTCAATTTTTGTACTTTTGCAGCTCAACTCACTTCAGAGTCTGTTGGCAAGGCAGCATAAAGTCAGGAAAAGAACATTTGTCTTGGAGCTCATTGTCTTTGTTTCAGTCTAACAATTTCTCCAAAAGTTAGCATTAGAAGTCTATGAGTTCATTTAGAGGGGGAAATGCTGTAGAAATATGTATGCGTACAAATGTGTAGGCAGGTCAAAGGATTTTTCTTAATGCCTAAGAAATCACACGTCATAGAGCAGCTGAGCTTACTTATGGTTCCTTGCCCAGAGGTGCCTGTTTTGTTGCTAAATATGGGCAGGGAATTGCACCCAACCCTGTTTAATTCTGCTTCATTATTAACATAGATGCTCTAATATGTCCATAAGCAAACTAAATAATGGCTAGCCACCTAGGGAAATAACTACCTCACAGGAGACACAGAGGACAGATATGAAGACCATAGCAATTAAATAATAATCTAAAATAATTTTTGATGATGTGCTGTGCCAATATAGTAAGTTGAGGCAAAAATAACTATAGGGGAATCAGAGACAGAAAAATCAGTCTATACTATAGGATTTGGGAATATTTTCAGAAAGAGATGATTTTTGGCATAATTCTGGCAGGATCTAAGGAGGAAAACAGAAGCATTAAAGTAGAAGAACTAAAACGCAACACATACTAAGTAAGGATGAAGTGTTTAGTACCTTTAACTTTTCCACCCTCAGGCCTCCCTGGTGGCACAGTGGGTTAAGCAACACACTATGAAGCAAAGCAACACACTGCAGCGTGAGTTCGATCCCTGCTGCCGGCCAGGGAGGGGACCCACGTGGCACGGCAGACCTCTCCTGCTGTGACCACTGCTTCCCTCAGCAGTGTACTTCCATTGATCTGCCTATTCTGCAACCTGCTCTCTGTGGTGAATCCTCTCACCCCCACACACACCTCTGGCCTGTACCCTAGTGCTTGTATGCATAAATAAATAAATCTTTAAAAAAAAACAACAAAACTTTTCCACTCTCCTCACTGTCTGTTTGGTTATTCAATGAATATTCATTGAGCTTCTGTTTTGTGATACACACTGTGTAGGCATGGGGCACTGATAGAGTCCCAAGATGTATAGATCCAAATTCTAGTGGGGAAGACAGATATATAAACAAATACAGAAATTATACAAATTCAGTTGTGATAAATTCTAAGGAAAATAGTACTGAGAGTTAAAAAGGGAAGCTGTAAGGGCTTGAATAATTGTGTCACCCAATAACTGACACATTAAAGTTCTAACCTATAGCCTCAGAATGTGATGGTGTTTGGAGATAAGGTATTTAAAGGGGTGAGTAATTAAAATGACATCATTAGAATGGGCACTAATCCAATATGACTAGTATCCTTATAAGAAGCGGAAATGTGAACACAGTCACACACGTAAAAGACTACGTGAAGACACAGGGCAAAGAACACCATCTACAAGCCACCATAAGATTTTCCAGAAGAGGCCAACCTCTGATCTCTGACTTCTGACCTCCAAGACTATGAGAAAATGGATTTGCCTTTTTTTTTTTTAAGATTTATTTATCTATGCATACAAGAATTGGGTACAGGCCAGAGTCATGGGAGGTGAGAGGATTCACCAGAGACAGAGTGGGGAGCAGAACAGACAGATGGACTGAAATACACTGCTGAAGGGAGCAGCGGGCAAGGCAGGAGAGGTCTGCTGCGCCATGTGGGTCCCCTCCCTAGCCAGGGATTGAACTCGCGCTGCTGTGCCGCGAATGCTTCACAGTGCGGCGCTCAACCTGCTGTGCCACCAGGAAGGCCCGAAAAAATGGATTTCTATTGCTAAACTTATCTAGTCTATGGCTCTTCTTTTATGGCAGCCCTAGAAAAATCATACAAAAGCCTATTTTTTCAGGGCCATCAATGAAGTCTTCTTTAAGGAAGTGACAATCTGGGCTGAAATCTAAATATTGTCCCAAGCAGGGACATGAGTGAGGACAATTGTCCTCAGAGAGAAAAAAGGGTAAAGTACATGTGAACAGATACATACCATTTTTATTTATTCTTTTTAAAAGAGATTATGAGACAAGGTCATCAATCAGCTAAGGCACTTAAAAGAAAAAAGATATTACCTCAGCAGAAAGGTGAAGTATGAGAGAAACTGATAAAACTGACAGTCTTTTGGGTCCCCATCTGAGATATGTACTTTTGATTTTATTCAGTTTTAGTTTTCTTTATTTTTTTTGCTTTACTTTCATAAAAACACCTCTTAGAATTTTGACTTTGAGGACCTCCTTGGTGGCCTAGAGGTTAAATTTCAGCACTATCACCATGATGGTCTGAGTTCGATCCCCTGCCAGGGAGCTAATCCACATAAGATGCAGCAGACCTGTCCTGTCTCACCCACTGCTCCCCTCAGCAGTGTATTTCAGTCGATCTGCTTGTTCTGTTCCCCAATCTGTCTCTGGTAAATCCTCTCAGCCCTCTGTACCTCTGACCTAAACCCCAGTTCTTCTATATGTAAATAAATGAATAAACAAATCTTTTAATAAAAAAGAATTTCGACTTTGAATAAGTTAAATTTTATTTTTTTTTATTGAGGTAACTTTGGGTTACACACTGTATATGATTTAGGGACATATGGTCACACACCCCTTCAAATGTATGTTACCTTGCTACACCCATTACCAAGGCAGACATTATCTGCTCCCATAAATCATCACCACCACTTTGTTCCCCACTCCCTACTTGTCCCCTCTGGTAGACTCAATTCTGCAGTCAGATTTCTAGAGTTTGTTTTGGCTTAGTTTTGTCTATTTCTTTGTTTTGTTTCCTTATATTCCATATATGAATAAAATCATCCAGTATTTGTCTTTCTCCTTCTAACTTATTTCACTTAGCATAACCATAATACTGTCCTTATCTGTGTTGCTGCAAATGGCAAGGTTTTCATTTTCCTCCCTAGCTGAGTAAGCATTCCACTGTGTATATATACCATGTCCACCCAATGCACTCATGTTTTGTCACTGGGCACCTAGGTGGTTTCCATAGGAGTGCACATATCATTTCAAATTTGTGTTTTATATTCTTTAGATAGATACCTAGTAATAGAATTGCTGGATCACAGGACATATCTATTACGAAGAAGCTCCATACTATTTTCCATAGGGGCTGGCCACTCTACATTCCAACCAACAATACGCAAGGGTTTCTTTTTCTCTACATCCTTGCCAATATTTGTTGTTTCTGGTCTTTGTAATATGGGCCATTCTCACAGATGTGAAATGGTACCTCATCGTGGTTTTGGTTTATATTTTCCTGATGTGAAGTAATGATGAACATTTTCTCATATGCATGTTGACCATCTGTATGTCTTCTTTGGACAAGTGTTTATTTGAGTCTTCTCTCTAATTTTTGATTGGCCTATGTGTTTTCTTATGGAGTTGTAAAAACTCTTTGCAGATCTTGGGTTTTAGTTCCCTGTTGGATGTATGATGTGCAAATTTATTCTCTCATTCAAGAGGGTTTTGTTTTGATGATAGTTTCTTTCAATGTACAGGAGTTTTAAATTTTTTTAAAGATTGATTTATTTATGCATAGAGAAACTGGGGTATAGGCCAGAGGTGTGGGGGGTTAGAGGCTTCACCAGAAACAGAGTGGGGAGCAAAACAGGAAGATTGACTGAAATACACTCCTGAGGGGAACAGCAGGCGAAACTGGAGAGGTCTGCTGCTCCATATGCGTTAGCTCTGTGGCCAGGGATCGTACTCATGCTGCAGTGGTTGCTGATAGCTTGATAGCACTGAGACTTTAACCTCTGTGCAAACAGGGAGGCCCCAGGAGTTTTTATTTAAAATTAGTCCTATTTGTTTATTTTTGCTTTTGTTTCTCTTGCTGTTGTAGTCAAGTTTCCAAAGATGTTACTGAAGTCCTTGTTGCAAAATGTTTTGCCTGAGATTTCTTCTATTTTATGGTTTCAGGTCTTATCTTTAAGGTTTTAATCTATGTTGAGCTAATTTTGTGTATAGTTTGATGTAGTGGTCTAGCTAACTTCAAACTCAGTAGTGAAAACTGGAAGTTTTTTTCTCTCTAAGACTAGGTACAAGACAAGGATATCCACTTTCACAAGTACTATTTAACATAGTATTGGAAATCCTAGTTAGAACAATTAAGCAAGAGCAAGGAATCCAAACAGGAAAACAAGCAAAACTACCACTATTTTCAAACAACATAGAAATACACCTAAAGACTCCACTAGAAAACAATTAGAAAAATAAATCAGTAACGTGGCAGGCTACAAATCAATATACAAAATTGATTGTGTACCCTTATGCAAACAATGAACTAGCAGAGAAAGAAATCAATAAAACATTTCATCTGTAGAGTTCCTTGATTTTCACCAAAAAAAAAAAAAATATTCAGCTCTCAGATTAGGTTCAGAGTACTCAGAGAATTGAGCTTAATAAGGCTTGTGATTTTGCATAAGTGTATGATTGAAGAGAAAAAGATTAAAGTGTTTTTGGAAAAATAATATCAAACCAATAATCAATGCTTTTTCCTTCTTTCCTTCTTTGTGAATTCAGCCTAATAATATGCTCTGTGCTGCCTATCAAGAATTCCAAGAGTTGGGTAGAATGAGGCCAAATCATAGAATTTTAAAAGCCCAGGATGAAACATAGAGTTGATCTTGGAGAAAATGGGTAGTCATTCATGATATTTTGAAAAGGAAATGATAATATCTAACATGATTCATAAAAAAGGAAACTAGGAAAAGATGAAAGTTTCCTGTTTTTCTTGAGTAATCAATATTTGTGGGGGTTGATATATACATGTGTTTACACAATGGAATAGTAATGCTATCATTAAATAGAATCTTAGTAAATCTATTTAATCCACCATGCAAAAGTCTAGTAAAGAGAAAATAGTATAAGTAATTCCCATATTCTAGGAAATCTTTTTATAAACATGATAACCAGCAATGATGAATTTTCCCAGAAAGTTTCAAAGTTAAATGTTCTTCCATTGTCCCAAATGATATCCTTGTTTTGTGAAACCACATGCCTTCATTGTTGTCTCAGAAAAATATTATTACCATAACAACTAGACCAAACATATTGACATTAAGAGAACAAAGACAGATCACAGATTAAAACCTTATGTAAAAGATCCCAGAATATGGGCATAGGCAGTTTACTTGTTAAAAGTTCCACCACTTCACAATCCTGAAGTACTTCATGAAACTGACAATTGATCTGAAACATTCATTCTAACTGTCCCAGGACTGGTTTTGTACAAAAACAGTAAGGGAAAAAGTCATTGCCCACTATCTTAGCTATTCCTAGGAAAGAGTCAAAGTTCACAAACTCAATTTGGGGACACTGGTTGGAGACTGAATGGTGGAAAACAATTCTAATTGTGTCTAACACCTAGGCCAATATGTTATTTAGGATATGGGCCAAGATTCTGCAGCCCATAAAGAATTCCAATATACAAGTAACTTAAAGTAGATATATATTCTTCCTCCATACACCAGCCTAGAAGGAGACAGCTGTATTCTGAAGGCTCACTCAATGGTCCAGGTTGATTTCGCTGTAATTGCCATGATCTCAAATGTTTTGTGCTCAGTACCCTTGTACTGAGACACCCTCCCCCCAAAAAGACATTTATTTATGAGGATACTAGCTATTGACATTTACTATATTTGAAATTACAACTAAAAATTATTAAAATATTCACTGATTCTTTAATTCATCTTAAAACTGATAAATCCATTATATACTAGATCACTGGCTTATTTTATAAAAATAACTATCTCTTCAAAACTACTGAAGAGTGGCATTTGTTTTTTTTTCTTTTTTATTATATTTAATTGTATTTGACTTGATATTTGTTTTTAATTAATTTGGTTTATAATTGAGAAAATGGATTTATTATCATTATGATCATTAAATGTTCCTGCATTCAATTTGATGTCCTAAGTTGTTTTAGTTAAAGTATGTATAGAGAATTTAGCTTCACACAACTATATAACTGAGAAAAGGGGCAATATTTTAATAGTCTTTTCAGATTATTGTGAATGCTGTTCTCTGATACTGCATCAAAACTCCAGTGGTAGTTGAGGTCTCCCATAGGTTATCACCCCCACTGTGCTCCCCACTCCCTACTGGTCTAAAATATAGATTATGAAAACATATCAATAAATTTTTCATATTTTGTTACATTAAAATTCATTGGCATGATGATTATAAAACAAACTATTTGTCAAAAGTGATCAAACAAGCAAACAAAATGTCTAATTTCACACTCCTAATGGATCTCTCACTCTAGCATAGTTTACTAGCAGCATGCACTGAATTCTTAGTAGTTTTTGTTTCACTGAGTTATGCAGAACTTCCAAATATTGACACAAGTTATTACGCAATATCAGAAAATCAGCTTCACTGATATAACCACTGATGTCAACTTTGAAATACAGAAATGTGGCTAAGTTCACGGGGGCAAAGACATATTTTCCAAACTAAAATTTTCACTTGAAATCCTAAATTTTATCAATAGTAACGAATACTGTCCATCTATCCCTTGAAGTGACAGTCTGGTTTTCAAGGAAATGTTTGCCAGTTGTCTAAATAGGCTTATTATTTACAAAAGACTGTGTGATTGTTCATTCAAATAATAATGGTGTCCTATGAGAAAAGTGGAGTGCAAATCACAGCTCAAATAATCATACTAGTACCTTTCCTGGAAATAACATATTTCTGTATGCATCAGAAATTATTTGTGAGTACCTCCTATTTCATTACATAGAATATTCAAAAGATGTGTATTTAATAGCAATGATTAAACTGATAGCGTGCAGTGCTTGCTTAAGGACAGTCTTAGTTAAAACTGATATTTTGTTCTCTTTTACTGCCAGCGCAAGGCCATGAAGTACAGTTGAGTGGCATACCTGAATTCATGCTAAAGCATGAGTAGTTTCATAAACCATTGCACTTTGCACCATGACTACTAATCCAAGACAGTGACAGTCTAAATAGTATCTTACCATGATTATGAACATAGTTTTTACTTCTCAGACTCTCCAAAAGAGTCTTAGGACCTTCTAGGTATCTGTGAAACACAGTTTGAGAACCATCAGACGAGGAAGTTGATATAATAACTAATAAGGTGTGGTTGATGCTTTCCAAGAGAAAGATAATGTCAAAACAAGCAAATAATCTAAAGTTTAAGATTGTTTATTCCATTGGTAGAGTTTAATTCCATGGCCTTACCTAGTTATGCAGTAGATTGGAAAAGTGCTATAAAGTGATCTCTCACAGAGGTGCCATATTACATGACACCTGTGTTAGGACAGGTCTGGGAGTATAACCAGCAGTGTGCTGTTCCCGCCCAATAAATTAAGAGAGGAGCCATTTAAGTGAAAGACAGTCATGCTGGAGGGCCTGGTAATGGGCTATAATACTGCTCAGAGGGAACCTGGACCTGAGGGACAGGAGCAAAAAAGTAGCTACAACCACATTCCAAGCCGGAGGCCAGGAGGATGGAGCACCAGGGACAAGGAGTGACTGGCATTAGTCAGGAATGGTATCTATCACTAGAGAAACACAGAACAGCAGCGGCAAAGAAAACAGTGGGACCCCTCCAAGGTAGGCCATTCACGGACTTTGATGAGCTTATGTGGGCACCCCCGCCCCATGAGCTGGTCCAAATAGGAAGAACCTTGGATTGAAGCAATAGCACTCCTTGGGCTAAGCCAAAAATTCGTTGTAGTCAAACTCTTTTGTGACCTTACTTTGTCCCCAGGCTGGGGCAAGTCTGATAGTTTTATGATGTTTTTATAACTCTACTTGGCCCAAACATACTCCTCTTTGAGAGCTGAATCCAAATATTTTATTTGTATTTCCTTTTCGATAGCAACAAGAACAGGAGGGACAGGCCAATTTGGCAGAAAACATATTGTTCTGCAGAGAATTGTGTGAACTTAGTGCACAAAGGTAAAGAAAACAGAGGTAAAGGTAATTCTGGTCAGAGAGAAGCAGTTCATAAACTCAAGCTCACTGGCAGGTAAGACTAAGCTGACCTTGCAATTCTACATAAATGGGAAATACTCAACCACAAAGCTTCTAGCTCTGGTGCCTTATCTGATATGCAAGCAAATGAACACAGAGACAAAAGGAGAGGGCTGAAGGCATTGGTCTGAAGTCAAACCCAGGTCAACCAGGAGGTCACGGGCCCATGAGTTTCATTACATCAGCAGCAAAAAAAGAAAACTTGTAGTTGCCAGGTAGACGGGGAGATCATCCTCATTCATATACCCCCCATCATTTCCCTCAATGTTTCTGCTTTCCCCATATTAGTACTCTCTGCCTTTCAAGGAAAATCAGTTTTAATAGATTATTTTGGTATATTAGCTTAGATTAAAAGATATATACACAATTAAAAAATAGGAATGAGAGATATTTCAGAACCAAGGAAATAAGAATAAAACCTCCATGCCAACCTCAAGGTTTTATGCATTCCCAGGAACGGGCGTTACTTTTGAGTCCAAGACATTTGTCAGGCTCAGCAAAAAGGCAAACATGATTATTTACATGGTTCTCTTTATAAGAAACAAGGAAACGAAATTCTTTATTGGCTCTAAATTCTCAGATTTCTCATGCGAGTCTTTCAATGGGACTCATAGAGTTACATAATAGACATTCTCCTCAATACCGGTTTTGAGCTCATTGCAAATCAGTGTTCATTTAATCCTAAATCTATGACTTATGTTACTGATATTTGTGCAGATTTTCCAACAATCTGTAAGAGTTGTAACAAAGTTCACAGAAAAACAATGCTTTGTAGCTTTAAAGTATTCCAATTAATTAGAAATAAATCTGACCTGGTAATATTGGGTGGGAGGACCCACACCACGTGTGTGTTTGACTCCAAATGAACCCAAAGGTCCACCATTGCTCTGGACACCACCACTGGCCTCTGTGGCAAATACTTAATTGTATATTATTGATAGTTACAGGGCAACCCTAATATAAAATGGGTTTGCCTGACTGGGTTTTTACTTGCGCGCTTGAACGGCACTTATAATGACTTAACTGCAGGCACACACAACAAAGGTTAATAAAGGGTTTTATTTACAAGAGAAGGAGAAATAGCGTAGTGAATAACACAAGGGGAAGAGAGGGATACAGATTTGTAAATATTTTACTAGTTTTTTGGAGCTGGAACCCAACGGTGCGCTGAGAGCTGACTCCAAGGGAAAAAGGACCCTCCAAGGCCCACGTGTCTGCTTTTATATTCAGCCTGGCTATTCAACTCCACCCTCAGGTCTCAGTGATTTGCTCTTTGATAATGATCTTATGGGATTTGTAGTCCTTGGATCTTGTAGGTTTGGAATGGGGGTCGAAGTCTATAACCTATTTGTGTAATTCAGCCTAGCTGCTCAACTCCACCCTCAAGTCTCAATAATTTGCTCTTTAATAATAATCTTATAAAATTTATAGTCCTTAAATCTTGTAAGTTTAAAATAAAAATAAAAATCTATAACCTATTTGTATAATTTATTTTAAAAAAATTTTCCCCCTAACAATATTAACATTAAGTTCCAACTCTGCCAAACATTAAATGTGAAACTTAGAACATATCACTTAATTTCTTAGCACTGCGATACCCTCACTTTTAAAATGAATAATATAAGAAACAGCTACTATTTACCAAGACTCTATTCTGTGCCAGTTACTATTTATTATCTGTTTCTCCAGCTGGACACAACAAGGACAGTCTTCCTTTTACCACTCTAACCCTGTCAGTAACACGGGTCTAGCACATAGTAAATGCTTAGTAAAAGGATAAACAACCCTGCTAAGGTTTCTCCCTGTTAGGGAGAAAGGTAGTCCTGAGTGGATTACACAGACGGGTGTGTGGACTCCAACCCCCCACTCCAGACCACAAGTGTTCCAGAACCACAAATCCGATAAGATGATTATTGAAGAGTGGATCACAGGGACCTGAGGGTGGAGTTAAGCAGCCAGGCTGGCTATAAAACCAGAGGTGAGCCTTGGGCTCTCACTTCCTTGGGAGCTATCTTCTCTTCCTTGGGAGCCATCGTTCTTCCTTTGAAGCCATCTCACTTGACTCAGAGCCAGCTCTCAACGTGCCATTGCTTAAAAGATCTGGTAGGATATTCACGGATTTGTATCCCTCTCTTTCCCTCGGTATTATTACTATTTTATTCCCCTTCTTTTGTAAAATAAAACCCATTAATAACTTTTGTCACATGTACCTGAAGTTGGGACTACTTATAAAAGTCTTCTGAGCACGCAGGTGAGAACCCAGTGAGGGAAACCCATTTTATATTAGGGTTGCCCTGTAACATTCCTATTTTACAGTGGAAAAATTTGAGGTTCAGAAAGTTTAAGTTTCAGAAAATCCCACAGCTGATTAAATTATTTAGCCTGACTTTTGGCACATTATGTGTAGCCCCAAAGTCTGGACTAGTTCCACAGGCTGCAGCAATCAATGGACCAGACCTGAGCATGTTCCAAGGCTCCTCCAGGCTCTGAAACATAAAGATCCCCACAGCTGACTGGGAGCCAACCTCTTTACTGCAGGATTGCTGTTGTTAACTAAGTTCCTGCTTTGTAAAATTCATCACCTCAATCCCCCAGGCCTGTGGCTTTAGCAACTTTGGGTACTAGTCAAGATCGAGACGCTAGTGAAGCAGGGTAATATTCAAAATCTGTCACCTGGAGGACTTGCATTTTTTCAGGAGACCTCAGTACTCCTTCTGTAACAGGGTGGTCCCCAAGAAAGGGGGAAGTTTAGAATCCTGGTTCCACCCTAAGTGGGTGGAGTTCAGCAGGGGTAAGAAGACGATGGAGAGAGAAGAGGAAGGAGGAAGGGAGGAAGAAGAAAGCAGGATAGAAAGCAGCAAGGAGGCGTAGAGGAGGCACATGGAGCAGAGGGACATGTAAAAAAACTGCGCTTGCTTTTTAGTCTTGAATTGGTTGGAACAGATGTGGGTGAGAGACCCATGGGGAGGTTAACAATGGCAGCTTTCATCTTAATTTTAATTTTGCTCTTTTCTTCCTAAATTTGTCTGACTCTTTCTGACCCTTTTCTATGGGTCGCTACTGAAAGGTCCTTCTGGCTTGTGGCAGGCTTTTGGGCCTTGCTTTAGGCCAATCCTATTTAGCTAAACTTTTACCCTCAAAGAAATGGGTAACTTTGGATGCTTAACTTAGTAACTATGTTCTTTGTCCTTTGTGTATTATACCCTAATTATATTAAAGTTCCTTTCCATTAAAGGCCTTATATATTTGTCTTAATGCGGTGAATGGCAGAACCCATTCATAGAGGGCAGGTTTGGGGGTTCTGGGGTACCCCTCTCCCTGCCCTATAACACTTCCTGCAGCTCACATGAGGCGACTAAGAACCTTATCCTCGTCCCACCTTCAGAAACTTAGCAAAGGTGACCACTTCTTTAAGCAAACCATCCCTATAGCAAACATCCCACCAACTGATAATGCAGTACAGCCACAGGTCCTTAAATAACATTGTACCATTTAACCAGAGGAAGAAAAAACATCCATGCCAAACAAAAGGCTGTTTCAGGACATGGTTTCATTATAAGTCCTTTTACTTAAATTGATGTTTCTCAACCTAAGTGCTCAAGAACAGATGAGTATATCCAAAAGATATGGTATAGATACATGATGGAATACTATTCAGCCATCAAAAAGGATAAACTTATGCCATTTGCAACAACTTGGATGGAGCTGGAAGGGATAGTGCTAAGTGAAGTAAATCATAAGGAGAAAGACAAATAGCCAATGGTGTCACTTCTATGTGCAATATAGAGAAACCAAACAAAGGTTCAGACTAAACAAACTATAACCTTTAAAAGCTGACCATAGAACTGAGACATCCAGAGAGGAAAGTAGAGGGGTGAGGAAAAGAGGGGGATAAAGCACAATGGTCTATAATGGAGGACTATGGGTGCATAGAGAGTACACCTGAAGGGGAAGAGACTATCCAAAATTCTAACAACAATGTAAAACAATGGTACTGCAATAAAAAAAATTATTAAAAAAAATAAAGTTGCCATTTCCAAGATCCTACCGAAGTTTTTAAGTGAGGATTTACTGTATTTAGATGTGTGGAGCATGAAGCTATGAGCTAGCTTATGGGCATTTCATTTTAAAATTCAAACTAAAGGGAAATGTTCGACTTAGCACTAACACCTTGTTTTGCTGGTGTTCTTCAAGTTTATGCTTCCTTCAGCCACACGTTATTTATGGGAAATAAAGTTTCCCAGATGCTTTTAAAAATTATTTTTCCTATTTGCTGAGGACTAGTATAGAAGGTGCTACAACTCACAAAGTGAGTTGGGGGACAGCCTCACAAAGTGGTAAGGGGGACAGCCACATGTTTCACGTTATCCTGGCTGAACAAAAGTTGCTAACTTTCCTCTAATCAAATGCGGCTTCATCACTTCACACTCCCATTTTACACTGCTTACTCCCTCCTGGTGAACTGAAAACCAGGAAATCAGGACCTGAGATAATAAAGCCAAGAATAAGCTTCCTTATTTCCCCCAGGATGGGGAGAGGAGAAATAATGTGTTTATTGTATTCAGTGGATTTTGAATCAGGGAAAATAAATTGTTTCTAAACTAAATTCAAATCCCTTATGCCCATGCCCCTCCCATAATGTCTTTGTTTGAGGTTGCATCTTCCTTCACCACACACATTTCTATTTATTTCTATCCTCAAACCCTGGTTTCACTTCACAGATAAAAGGATTGCATCCTTAAAATTTAAAGTCTATACCCAGACTGGAGAGATTGTGTCTTATCTGTGTGAGTTGACATGAATCCAGAACCTTAGCCTCTGCTCTTGTGCAAGTTACATAGACCTGTGGACACACACAGACATTGAGGTCGGGTATGTACAAGAAGGGATCTTACTTCTCTACCCTTCCATTTACGTTCCCATTTTAGCACTATCTCCTCCCTATGGCCTAACAGAGAGTTACATGTGACTTAAACTGAGGACTGGGGCCTGCAGTGGCCTCTGTGATTCTCCAGGGGCACAAGGCAGTGGATCCAACACAGGACAGAGAGGAAGTAAGAGAACAGTGGTTGGAGGAGAGAAAAGACATTGCAGGGAGCACTGCCTGGAAAGGAGGAGGGGTGTTAAGCACAGTGGCCACAGAACTGGTACCATTTTCCAGCCCCCACTTCAAGTCAGCAAATCCTCAGCAGCCTTGTCCAACTCTCAACTTAAGTCTGCTTCGTTGGCCTTTGTACGGCAGATGGTCAAACCCTTTTTAAAAAATGCAAAATGGGTTTTTCCCCTTAAAGGTTTGGGGCCTTAGGTAACCCACAATTTTGTGATTTCAGTTATTTCAGTTTGATTTCCTGCCCAGGAAAGTTTCCCAGTTTCAACGAGAGCAGTAAATACAGAGGCAAAGACAGCAAAGGGATGAGAGAGACAGAAATGAGGTAGAAAACATCAGACCTCACCAGCACCAAGACACATCTGTGCATGTTAATAGCAGGAATAACACTAATAACATGAATCACTTCATGGACACTTACTATACGCTAATCCTTTGCTGAATACATTACCCTTGTCACAGCTTTTTTTTTTTTAAAACTTATTTATTTATGCATACAAGAACTGGGGTACAGGCCAGAGGTGCAGGGGGTGAGAGGAGTCAACAGAGTGGGAAGCAAAACAGGCAGATCAACTGAAATACACTGCTGAGCAGAGCAACAAGAGAGACAGGAGAGGTCTGCTGCACCATGTGAGTCACCTCTCTGGCTAGAGATCCAGCTTGTGCTGCAGGGGCTGCAGATGCTTCATAGTGCAGTGTTTAACACCTTGTGCCACCAAGGAGGCCCCACTGTTCATTTTTATTCACAAATATTTGAGACAATTTCCCTGCCCTCCAGAAGTAGACCCACTCATGAAGCCGTAAGATAAATCAGTAAAATGTATAATATTTTACAAGGTAAGTGCTAAAGATAAAAATGAAGCAGGGAGAGGGATAGTGGGTTTCAGGCAGGAAAGAGACAATGTCAGTTCAGATTCTCAATTGATTCTAAAGTGCAGCAGTAAGTGAACACCAGCTAGACCAGTTCCTTGTAGGCTTCCCAATCTTCATGTGTGACTATTAAGAGCTTAAAAGTGTAGTTGCAGAATTCACAAAATATAGTGGAACCTTGAATGATGTGAGGGTGTGCCTTACCACACCCCCACTGAGACCAAAATCCCTTGGTGCTCAACTCCTTAGAGTTTCCCTGCATTCTCCTAAAGTTCTACATCCATGAATTCAACTGAGTTCAGGAATACTAACCATCCAAGAAGGGGGGCCAACTGTGTTTACTGAAAAAAAAAAATCCAGATATTGGTGGACCCACAAATGCAAAACCATGTTCATAGGTCTAATGTACTTCTATCCAATTTACCCCTCAGGCAGTGTCTGAGGCAGGCAGGGTGGGTGCCATTCTCTTTCCAGATGAGTAGCAATGTCTAGGAAAAGCTATGACCCCCTGAAGGAACAACCACCTACACTCAGCTTTCTGATGCATACCCAGTACTCCTCGTACAATAAGGCACCTGACCACCCTCAGTACTTAGTGGTGCTTATGTGCTCCTGTATCTATATTGATGCTTGTAGGGTAAAGGTTGATCAGGTATTTCCACCCTCCCACCATTAATGATGGACACCTGAGGTGCTGTGAGCACTCCAGGGTGGGCATGCGCAAGTGGGCGCACCTGTGTTGGACACGGGCACAAATGGGCAGCGTCATGAGGACGCCAGGCCTGCGAGGACCAACCAACAGAACCAAGAGAAACAACAGGCCGACAGCAGCAGAGAGCTCAGAAGAAGCAACCGAGAGGGTGAGATGCGCCGGGCAGCCAGCCTCCCAGCCTCCCAGCCCCCCGGCACCCCTACCTGCCATGTACCTGGCCACCTCTACTAAATAACGTATGAAAAGCCACCGAGGACTCCAAGAGACTCTCCTTCCCTGACGGGTCTGCCCAGAACCATCCCAAACCTTGCTCCTGTGCCACCCCCTCCTGCCGCTACAATACTATAGTAACTGTAACTGATTAAAGTGTTTTGTATAGTAACACTGTAGTGACCCACCTGATGGAGAGGTACAAGCAATTGAGAGAGAGCAACTTACGTTAATAATTAGAAAGTAACCACTTATTTTCAAAGAATCTGAAAAACAGACACACGAGCCAAGGACAGATAAAACTTGAATCTATGAGAGGACCCAGATTAATAGGTGGTCCTGATACTATGACTCTGAAAAATGGTGTGAATAAAGGCACTGAACTTACAAGGCTCTTTGAGATGTTTATGCACACGGCCACAGTCGTGAAGTCAGGGCAGGTTTGGGAAAGAACTTGAAGGAACTCTCCATCTGAGACGTGATCCCTCCTTGAAGACAGATGGCTGCCGGGAATTTTCCAGACAGGCTGTAGGGTAAAGGTTGATCAGGTCTTTCCACCCTCCCACCACTGATGGTGGACACCTGTGGTGCTGCGAGCATTCCAGGGTGGGCATGCGCAAGTGGGCGCACCTGAGTTGGACACGGGCATAAATGGGCGGCATTATGAGGACGCCAGAACTGTGACAGAGAACTGAGAGGACCAACAGACAGAAATGCGAGGACCGACCAACAGCACCAGCAGCAGCAGAGAGAAGAAAGCAGTCAAGAGGGTGAGATACGCTGGGGGCTGGGAGCCTGCCAGCCTCCCAGCACCCCCGGCCCCCATGCCTGCCATGTATCTGGCCACCTCTACTAAATAAAGCATGAAAAGCCACCTAGGGCTCCAAAGACTCTCCTTCCTTGACCCATCTGCCCAGAACCATCCCGAACCCTGGCTCCAGTGCTACCTCCATCCTGCTGCTACACTGGCCCCACCCACTGGTAATCACCACTCTCCTTAACCCTGCCAAGAGGTTCATAACCATCCTCCTTTTGAATTGCAAAAACAAAACAACAAAAACCCCAAATTAAAATGCATGCATATATTGTAGTAATGTTGCTTCTGACCAATAAATCCTTATTATCGCTGCACGCATTTGGCTTGAGTCCATTCTGGTAGAAGTTCATACTTCTGAAATCTGAGTTTAAATGATAGCACCTGTGTAAAGTATGCCTTTACAGTGATTTCCCTAAGATTTTGACCCTGAAAACTTTTAGATATTGGGTGATGGACAAGAAGTAGGTGAGATTCGAGACCAGGGAGAATTAGCAATTGTTTCCTCAGAAACATATTCAAATGTATCCTTGAAGGGCCCCTGTGAAGAGAGTTTTCTCCGAGTTTCTCTGTGTTTTTCTGCAGAACGCTTCCAGCACAGGTGTCTAGTAGATAGCACGTAGCCTTGAGATACAGCCGTGTGTGGCAAGCAGTAAAGTGTAACCACACTGTGCAGTTCACAGGTGTGAACACGTATTCTGTAAACTAGGCTTACACTTGACCCTGTGCTGGCTTTGTCAATCATATAAAAGCTAACAGGGATCCTGGGGCTGGAGGGGCTGGTGCTCCGCACCTGGCACTTGCTGGCCCCTCATTTAGTTACTTAGAGGCACTCACAGAGCACAGGTCAGTGCTGGTGCAAACCCCGGGGGGCTGATGCTGCGGGGCGCTGCTGCAGCTGCTGCAGCTGCTGCTGCTGCTGCTGCCTGTGTGTCTCCTGCTGCCTCCTAATACAGACTTGTTTCTGCTCCCCACGCAGAAACTGTTTTCTCAACCGCTGCCATCGAGAACAGGTAAGCTTGTAGCTGAGATCCAATAATCCCTGAATCAGTTTCTGGGGTACTTAGGATCTGACTTTTTAGCATTACATTAGCATACAGCTTAGCAGATGCAGATCTTGAGGCAGTCACTAGACCAGCAGTGCCATTTGACTTGTGCCACTATCAGGACAGGTGAGTCTCTTTTTTTTTTAAGATTTTATTTATTTATGCATACAAGAACAGGGTATAGGCCAGTCACAGAAGGTGAGAGGATTCATCAGAGACAGAGTGGGGAGCGGAACTAATGAAATACACTGCTGAGGGGCATCGGATGAGGCAGCAGAGGTCTGCTGCGCCATGTGGGTCCCCTCCCTGGCCGGGGATCGAACTCATGCTGATGTGCTGCGGATGCTTCACAGTGCAGTGCTCAACCCGCTGAGAGGTGGCTCTCATTTTTGATCAGCAATAAAAGAAAAGCAGCTGAGCACACATTTCAGTGACTTTGGGTCAATGACTTTTAGGGTGCATCCATGATGCCTGTGCCCCTTCCAACTCCAGATGGACTTCATAAATGTGACCGTGAACAATTAGATGAAAACACAAGGCCAGGAGGTCAGAGCCCCTGGTGTGGGTGTGTCCTGAGTCTTCTCCAGTGCAGACCCAGCCACAAGTCTGCTCTGTGGGTCAGTGAAACTGCTTGCTCCAATGATTTGCTCTGCCGATGGGATGTCACCAGGGACTTCTATGGCGTTAAATCTAAAGGAAATTTGAGGAAACTGGCTCTGTTTTAACTTGAGTACTGAGACTGCATCAAATGCAACAGCACCAGCAGCCTTCCCAGCAGAATGGCTGCTGGGACTGAAATGAGCATCATGAATTTTCAGTATCTGGAGAGGGTCTTTTAAAGAGCTGAGTCATGATTTCTGCTAGCACCCAAGTGTGTGTGAGCTAATGCGCGCACACACACACACACATAAGCCCTACAATGAAATATTTCACTTACAAATGCATTTGAACCAAACAATTAAAAGGTTAATACATTCAGTGGTATTAGGGTGGTAGCTGGATATAGGCCGCAGGGCATTATTTTCACCATGGAAATCACCAAATGCTACCAATCACGGCCAGGGCATTGGCTAAGAACCTGTTGTTAAGTCTTTACCAGTATACCATTAGGAAAGCAAGAGACTATTCTGGATAAACTTAGTGATTTGTTCACTTCATGGAGCAAATTGAGGGAAGTAGTTCCTTACTGTGTGAAAATATGCACATAGTGTTGTAGGGTTAGAGAAATCAGGTCTTTCCACCCTCCCACCGCTGGTGTGATGATGGACACCTGCGGTACTGCGCGCATTCCAGGGTGGGCATGCGCAAGTGGGCGCACCTGAGTTGGACAGGGGCTTAAATGGGCGGCGTCATGAGAACCAACAGGACCGACAGTACTGACAGGCAGCAGCAGTAGAAAACAGCTGAGAGGGTGAGATGCGCTGGGGGCTAGGAGGCCTGCCAGCCTCCTGGTCCCCACCCCCACCCCCACCCCGCACCCATGCCTGCCATGTACCTGGCCACCTCTACTAATAAAAACATGAAAAGCCACCAAGGGCTCCAAGACTCCCCTCCTTGACCCGTCTGCCCAGAACCATCCCGAACCTTGCTCCTGTGACGCCCTTCCTGCCGCTACAGTGTGAAGTAAATACATTGATGATAAGGTGCTCTAGGGAAGTATGTACCAAAATCATTTTAAGCAAGAGCATTCCACTGTGGTATAGGAAATTCCAAAATCTGTTAAACCCAGGGTTATCTTGACTTCCTTAAACATAAATGAGGAACAATGAAGCTGGCTCATTCACTAAGATTAAGACTACTAGGCAGCTTTCTTAAAAGATTCTGGAAGTCTCCCAAAACAAACGGTTGACTTACTCCAAGACTTATGTCATATAGTCGAGGTCAGTGTTCTATTTTTAAACTTATTTTTCAAATATCCTTTAATTCCTAATGATGAGAGAAATTAAAATTAAATGTAGATATGAAATCAGGTTCATCTCACAGCTTAGCCATATACATATCACTGTGTAAAACACCAATAAAACCACAAACATTTCCTAATTATCCTAATTATTCCCTCTAATCAAAGATCAAAGCTTTCATCCAAAATGAAGGACTTAAACTTAAGAAGCGGGAGCAGCAGTACAAAGAACCACAAGAAAACAAATGTCTGTCATAAAATCTCCATTTTCCTAAGCTTAGAAATTTGCAAGCTGACAGAACTCATGTAAATCCCAAGGATATATTAAATTTGACTTCACTCACTAGTGAAATTGTAAACTTCTGAGAGTTTACAATTACAAAGTTAGAGCAGGAGGGGACATTTTGTTTATTTGCTCTCATTTATAAAGAACCCAAAAGTCATTGCCTATGTTTTTCCAGGAAGCTTCAACAAAGGTTATTTTTTGTGAATAACTGTAATAAGTAGATCAGCAAACTGATATCAAGTAAAGAAAATGATAGTTCTTTGCTAAAAGGAAATTTTCCGTTGAAATGTCTACATTATTTCTGTACATGTAAATTTCTTCTACTTCTTAGATATTCAAAATTCCTTATTATGGCATAGCAAGATGGTTAAAAATAAAGTCTTTAAAGACAAGGAAAGATCTGGGTTAGTTCTTGCTGTTACTTGCTAGCATTTTGACTTTGGAACAGATACTTGACAGAGATTTTTTTTTTTTTTTCATTTGTACGAATGGGGACATAGTGTTATAGGGCAAGGAGAGGGGCACCTTAGAATTTTTAAGCCTGCCCTCTTTAAATGGGTTTTGCTACTTGCTGCATTAAGACAAACATGTAAGACTTTTAATGGAAAGGAACTTTAATACGATTAGGGTATACTATAGAAAGGACAAAGAACATAGTAATTAAGCATTTAAAGTTACTTATTTTTTTGAGGGTAAAAGTTTAGTTAAATAGGATTGGTTTAAAGCAAGGCCCAAAAGCTTGCCACAAGTTTAAAGGATTTTTTAGTGGAGACTTATAGAAAGGGTTAGAAAGAGTTAGATACATTTGGGAGGAAAAGAGCAAAATTAAAACTAAGATGAAAGCTGCTATTGTTAACCTCTTTACAGGTTTTTTACCCACATCTGTTTTTTTTTTAAAGATTTATTTATTTATGCACACAAGCACTAGGGTACAGGCCAGAGGTGTGTGTGTGGGGCGGGAGGGGGACGGTGAGAGGATTCACCACAGAGAGCAGGGAGCAGAACAGGCAGATCAACAGAAGTACACTGCTGAGGGGAGCAGCGGGCACAGCAGGAGAGGTCTGCTGCACCATGTGGGTCCCCTCTCTGGCCGGCAGCAGGGATCGAACTCGTGCTGCAGTGGCTGCGGTTTGCTTCATAGTGTGTTGCTTAACCACCTGCAATGCCAGGGAGGCCCTACCCACATCTGTTTTAATTAGTTTAAGACTAAGAAGCAAGTGCAGTTTTTTTTACATGCTTTTTTGTTTCAGGTGCCTCCTTTAGGTTTCCTTGCTGCTCTTTATTTTGCTTCCTTCTTCCTCCCTTTCTTTTGTCTCCCTTATCTGCTGTCTCCAGACACCTCTCCAGCATCTGCTTAGCTCCATCACACTTGGGGTGGGATCAGGATTCTGAGACTTCCCCTTTTCCTGGGGACCACCCTGTTACAACATGACTGTGAAGATGAGACTCTATCCTATATGTTTCACACAGGATCTGGCCCAGAATAAATGCTCTGGAAGTGTTAGTTATTGCAGCTCTCTGAGTCAGTCTTCTCTTAATCAAGTCACTGGATGAACTGACACTTCCTGATGTCCATGAGATACTGAGTACTTGTGGCTACTCCATCCCCCTGTGCACACTTTCCCTAGCTGTTCATTTGTCAGTTATGTCCTCAAAGCTGCAAATTCCAGTAACACTTATTATTTTAACTTTGTATAATCAATTACATTTTAGGCAAGCCCATGAGTCATGATTGGAAAAAAGACATTTGTAAGCCATTTTTATAAAACTAAAATGGGGGCCTCCCTAGTGGCCCAGTGGGTTAAGCAACACACTATGAAACAAACCACAGCCACTGCAGCACAAGTTGGATCCCTGCCGCCAGCCAGGGAAGGGACTCACATGGCGCAGCAGACCTCTCCTGCCCTGACCGCTGCTCCCCTCAGCAGTATGTTTCAGTCAGTCTGCCTGTTCTGTTCCTCATTCTGTCTCTGGTGAATCCTCTCACTTCCCTGGACTCTGGCCTATACCCTAGCTCTTGTATGCATAAATAAATAAAATCTTAAAAAAAAAAAAGGAAAAAAAGCCCCCCTACCTCCCCCCAAAAAACTAAAATAGATGCTTTGGAAAGATTCATATACACAGGCCACAAAAACATGCTAATATAAGAGTTATGGAGAAGCTAAGAGTACTGCGCAACTTTTTTAATACTTTAGATGCATCTCTAAAAGGTTACTGCAAAATTATCATCAAATTATCCCTTTACTTGGGCCTCCCTGGTGGTGCAAGGGGTTGAAAGGCACACTGTGGGACTTCCACAGCCACTGCAGCACAAGTTGACCCGTCCGGGGAGGGGACCCATATAGCACAGCAGACCTCTCTTGCCTTGCCCACTGCTCCTCTCACCAGTATAGTTCATTCAATCTGCCTGTTCTGCTTCCCACTCTGTCTCTGGTGAATCCTCTCACCACTCTGTCTCTGGTGAATCCTTGTACACATAAATAATTAGAATCTTTTTTTTTTTTTAAAAAATTATCCCTTCACTTAAAAAAATAGCCAAAAATAGTAGAGAATGCACTGTATGTGCACATAGTTTTATGTGTCTTGAATAAATAAGGTTGAAGAATTTGATCAATATTTGGGGGAGGGGAGTTTAAAAAAGGAGGTGACTTGAAGTGTTTCATGTTCCATGTCATGTTTATGTTCCAATTCTATGTCTTTAGGTAAGCTGTGTAGCTTCAGTCTTAAGATGGAAATAGAGGGGAAAAAATCTAAAAGCCATGGATTTAGATGAGCTCTTTTAGGGCCATTTCTAACTCAATGATTTTTAGTATCAGAGGTTTTCATATTAAGTAATGGTGCATGCGAAAAGAGAAAAGCTTAGTGTTCTTTGCAGATAAGACACCGATCAGATCATGGGTGTTCACATAAAGCCCCTTGACTTGCTAATATAAATACCCAGAAGATGCTGGCCCCTTGCGTAGAAATGAGTGAGACAAAGCCAGAGCTGCCCTTACATGCTACTGGGCCAAGAGTCAGCTTACCTGTCTTGCTACTCTCATACCATCATGAAGAACTAAGGCAGTTCATAGACATCCAGAATGTTGAGTCTTACCTAATTGACTTAAATGTTTGTAGATATAGCTGGTGTTCAATAAAGACATTTATAATCTTAGGGTGAAACAATGAGTCCCACAGGCAATATCAATTCTTGGTATATTTTTAATTTGTGAAGTCAACAAATAAGACTTTCACAGGACTCAGTAATCACTATGAGGAAGAGCCCACCTTTCTTTTTTTATTTTTGGTCTTTGTCTTGCTGTTACCAACACAAAAGAGAGATGGTTTTTAAAATGTTAGATTGCTGACATTTGGTAGAGATTAACATCTGAGCACATTAGCCAGAGCCCCAGGACACTGGGCAACCTGCCAGTAAAATGAAACGAGATGCATTAAGATCAATTTGTTAATTTTTAATGAGGCTTCAAAATGGCCTAGTAAATTACTTAATCATTTTAAGAGCGTATTGCTGCTTCTTCACTATTCCTCCTTCGGGTACATGAAAAAGCTAACTTATTTTTAATCATTTCCATTCCTCCTTTCATCTCCTTGAAGGCTATAATAAGTTTCTGCTAATACCATCACTAACCAAAGCAGCCCATAAAATTGAAGATCAAATATAATGAAAGAGCATTAAATAGCATGGCAGGACTTTCAAAGCAAGCAGATTCTTTGACTTTATTTACAAAAAAATAAATCAGTGATTCACAGTTTTAACACAGGGAGTTGACACGGTCTGCCTCTTTGGATATAATGCTCTAAATTGTACAGGACACTGTACATGATTGGCATTTCCAGCGAGGTAAGTTATTTGCAAAAGTTCACTTCTTAGAGTGAAGTTTCTTTCTAAGAAGAAAGAACGGAAGTGAGCAAGTGGCCTGAATGCATGAGGGTTTGTGCTCTTGAGTACTTTGTTCAGGGTTAGCCCCGCGTCTTTGCAGCTTCAGCACACAAGTGGTGCTCAAGAAATATATTTCTTCAATTAACGTTTTAAAGGACATTTTCCTCCCAGTAGTTAGGAAGCAGTTCAGAAAGTATAATGGAGATATAAACAGGCCAGGCTAGGCTGAAGGCAGTATCAAGTCTACAATTATCACACATGAAACCGAAGATTTTCTGGAATAGAAGCAAAGGACAGACAGCCAACTCAGTGGACATCTCCCACGGGATGAGAGTCAGTCCTGTTCTAGGTCACAGTAGCACCATTTTTCCAAGTAGAAGAACATACATTCCTAATAGAACGGTCTATAACTGCAAAGGGAGTATTGCATTCTCAGTAGCTAATGAATATCAAATATTTGGAGAATAAAATACCCTTTCTCCATACCTCAGCAATAAAAAAACACTAAAATGACACCATCTACTAACCTGATGGCAATTAATTAAAGACTTCTAAAAGCATTTTCACCAAAAAAGCCGCTTTAAGGAATCATCTGAGACGTGTGTAATAACCTTTAATATCTTCTCTGCTTTTCAGGTGTGAGCTCACAAAAACAAGGGTCTCCACTACCTGTTCACTTGTGATAAAACAAACATTTGAATGAAGTCAGTAGATTCTGGATTCAAATCCTACCTCTGTCTCTCACAAAGTGTGTAGTGAAAGTCTCACAGAGCCTCAGTATCTGCCTCTACAAAAATAAAAACAAAAACAAAACCAGCTACCGTCACTGTGTATTATGATGAGACAGGCCCAGGAATCCACATTTCATACAAGAGGGCAAAATGATTTTTACTCAGGATAGCTACAGATAATATTCTGAAAAACACTGCTTTTACCCCAACTCTTAATGTTCTACTGAGGAAACTGAACCCCAGTAGGATCAAATAATTTACTAAAGAACAGTTACTTAAAGAAAAACTGGGAAGTTAGAGAGGTTACAGGGTGCCCAAAGAACACCGGGAGAACACCCCCTTAGCAGACCAAACACATGATATCTGAGACCATCACTTAATAGAACTGACATGCCACTTACTGGTCCACACATGATGTTCTTTTAATAAATTTCTAGCACTGGAATTGCTGGATCACAGGATATTTTTGAAGCTTTTGTTATAATTTATCAAATTGTTTACTATAGGACTTATAGCAGTTTGTACTTCTACTAGCAGAGAAATAGAGAAGGTAAATCCACTTCAGCACCCCACTACATAATGGCTCAGCAGCTAACAGATTACTGGCTAGGTAGGGTATCTACAGGACTCTGCAGTTTTCCTTGGAATCTTACTTTCCAGGCATAATGTTTTGGTTTTAACACAGATCTGTGGTTGCATCTTGGGTCTACAGTATGTTTTTGGTCAGTTGGTCGCCTCCTTAATCCTTGCTACTGATTTGGGATGAAACTAGATTGCTTCACCAGAACTGTGGTTTCAAATGAAATGTAAACCACAAAATCTTGTTCCCATGAGAAATCAATTAAAAATGCTGATTCAGATGATGGGTTTTAGCTATTTTCACCACGTGCGCTAGAATGACCCCCAAACTCAACATGAATGGACAGAAATTAAAAGGTAGCCAGTGGCAAAGCCTAAAGTGAACAGACCAAATATCTGCAATTGAACCATTCCACATATTTAGCGCCACTTGCCAAAGCGAGAACTGTCGAACTGTTGTATCTGTTTAGTCTGCTTGTGGTTTTTTGCTTGTTTATTGTTTTCTGTTAATATCCATCACCCAAGATGACAACAGCATTTTCTGTGATTACTATTAGATAAGACTGTGGAGAACCATTTTAAATCAGTGCTACTCAACTCTGGAGTGCATACTAATCTCCTGGGGATCTTGTTAAAATGCAAATACTGGTTCAGAAGCTCTGGAGTGGCATCTGACATGCATTTCTAACAAACTCCTAGGGCACAGCACGCAGATGCTGCTGGGTCCTGGGTCCTGGGTAGCAAGAATCAACACTAAAGTAACTAAGGGAATATGATAAAACATCGGTTTACCCCTTATACCAACAGTTGTCAATCACATAGAGTAGTGTGACTATCTCCATGAAAAAAAAAAAGGGGGGCTAGAATTAGAACAAGTACATGAATTTGAAAGCCACCCACTTCTCCACAGTCTACATTACCAATGACCCAACAGTTCAGACAGTTATTGATGGATCTGTGCTCCCCATAACAACTTGTAAACTGATTGTGTGTGTGTGTGTCTGTTTGTCTGTGTGGTGGCAGTGAAAAAAAAAATGGTAAAAATAACTACTGTAGCCAAAAGCATTTATCTGCTGTGATGTGAGGAGTAAAGTCATTTGTAGCCCTAGATCACTTCTCTGCCTTTTGGCTAAGATCAAGAGTAGTAGCTGTAGCTTTAAAGTCTGTTCCAGAAAGAAAGCCCATCAGGTTAGTATCAATACACATCAGCTAAGTCAGTCATAAGTTAAGGGGAATGAGGGGAAAAAAGTGAGATTATAGAAATTTTAATTAGACTCTTCAGTCTATTGACATTTATGTGAAATATGTAGGCTATGGCTTTTTAAACACCATAGGACTATGTGGTCAGAAAAAGGCAATTTTCTCAATAGAATTGACAATTCAAATATTCAAAATCAGTTCAGGTAGAGTTCTTGAACTATTTACCACAATCCAAGAAGTAGTATCACGTTACCAAAACAAAATTAGTTTTAAAAACAGAACATTTCATTTACACATCATGCATCCAATAAGGAACTAATATCCCAAATATTAGTACTCATACAATTCTACAACAAAATCATGCAATCAAACCATAGGCTAAATAGACACCCAACAGGCACTCTCCAAAAAATGTTTAGCATTTATCATCAGTGAAGTAAAAATCAAAACCACAATGATAAATCACCTAAAACCTATGAGAATGGGCTATATCAATACGACTAGAAATAACAAATGTTGGCAAGAAAATGTTGGGGAAAAAAAGTAACCCTTGTAGATTGTTGTTGGGGATGTAAACTGGTCCAGTTTACATGGAAAACAATATGCAGAGCTTCTAAATAAACAAGAAAAATAGATTCCAGCAGCTCCACTCTAATTATACTTAAATAACCCAAAAACACTAATTCAAATGAATACATTTACTCCTTCATTCAGTGTAGCACTATTTGCAATACTCAAGACATGAAACAGCCTAAGTACTCAACTATGGATGATTGGCTAATGATGATATGGACTATAACTCAAATATAAAGAAAGATGAAAACTTGCCACTTGTGGCCATGTGGATAAAACTGGAGGGGATCATACTAAGCACAATACGTCAGAAGAATAAAGACACGCCACATGAATACACTAATATGTAGAATGTAAAGAAACTAAGCAAAGGAACGGGCAAAACCAAACCATTAAAAATCCTTGGGATCCCACTGCATCACTGAGATTACCAGAGGAAGCGAGGCAGAGCAAAGGGTGGAGGGACCCAGTGGATTGTAGTGGAAGGTTATTGGTATTTTGATGATGGGTGTGTTATGGCAATATCATTTTTAAAGGCATACTTTGCTTCATACACTGAAACAGAAAATACTTTCATTAAAGTCATGACTATAGACAACCTATGTAGTAAGGGAAGCAGAATATATGACCCAAAATATGTAATTGTGAATTGCCTTAGGATAAAGGAAGTAGACCTCAAAGCATTCAAGAGGAGCTCCTGATCAGTCGTCTCTATGCTCTCTAAAGAGTTTAGATAGTTCCCTTTTTGCAATAGGACCTTTATCAACCTTAGATAACTACGGTACAATATGAGATAGGGGTGGTAGACAGGAAGGAACCTCACAAACTGTTGAAACTCCTCTCTGTCCCACTGTCTTTTCCATAGCCCAGCAAAAATGTATTTGCCAAACATGTATTTTTCAATTTTATTTTACTGTGAACTGCCTTCCTTCCCTTTAAAGTCTCAGCCCCCAGCCCCTTTTTGGGGCTCCTGTTATTCTATCTGTTATTAATTTGATTATTTAACCATCCAAGAGGGGAGGAAGTAAATTTCCCCTTCCTGACAATATCTGTCATGTGATTGTATTTGAGAACAGTTTCCTATCCCATGTTTAATTCCCCATATAGTCTCTTCTGAAATGTCCCTTTAAGGTTTCTTTCTAAACCTATTGTACATTCTTTGTATGTTTAAAGGATGAAATCCTTTCAGAATGGTTTACACTGTTGAAAATAGCCAGAAGTCACTTGGAACCAAGTATAATGAACAAGGCAGGACAATAAATACCATTTGGGGAAAACAAAAGTAAGTGAGATGGATTTTATTTTGTGGCTAGTACATAGATTTTGATGACATTCTTAAAGCGGGACTCCAGAAATCTTTAGAATCACCAAAAAAAAAAAAAAAAGTCACATGAATAGTATCACATTGTGGAACTATAGGCTAACACATATTTAGAGACTTTTCTGTTAAAAAGTGGCTCGTTGCTCTTACTCTGATGTCAATACATCCGAAAAAGCCTATAGAGAAGCTTCAGGAGGCATTGAAACTCGTCACTGCATGTAAAATGAGATATGTTAGGCACCTTTGGCTTTTTTTTTTTTAAATCTGAATAACAAACTTTCTACTTTCACTAGATTTTCTAAGATTTTTCATAAGTGGCAAAAAAAAAAAAAAAGGCAAGTAGGGAAATGGTAAAGAGAGGTCAGCTCAAGTGATCCACTCACTTGCAGTTAACTAGTCTCTAAACCTCAGTTTCTTCCTCTGTAAAATAACACCTTGAGGAGTGTCATATGAATTACAGTAAATGTAATACCTGGCACAAAATAGTAACTCTATAAATGGTAACTTTTTGGTGCATAATTACAGGACATTAATGTGACAGTCCCTCAAACATCCACGTTATTACAAAATAGTGTTGACTCTCCTTGTGCCATTTCATTTTTCTCTCCAGCCTCAGAAGATGGCACCATTCTCCACACTAACACCACAATCTCTCCACTTTATTCCTTCATTTTCCTTGTTGGATTTTACTCCCTTGGTCTTTCTCTAGCCATTTTTTTTTTTTTTTAAATCTCTCCCTTCCCTGTTTCCTTCTCGCTATACTAGTTACCTATTTTCATAATAAACTTTTTTTTGATCTGCTGTGTATAATTTTGCCGACTTTTCCCCTTTACCATCTAATTTTAACATGTGGACTATCACAATGCTTCCAGTTCTTACTTCTCAAGTAGCTGATTATGGTCTCTGTACACAAATGACAACGAGTTCATACAGGTCCGCAGTTACCATACCTGGAGTTAACTTCCCTTATAAACTGCTGCTTGTGAGGGAGGGTGGCGAATAGCTGTACAGACTTGCGAATAGCTGTACAGACTTTAGGTGCCATCATCCTCACAATGGGGACAGACACCTACTGTAGTTCCCCCTGATAATGCTACTCCCCTGTTGTATTTGTGAAGTCAAAACCAGCTTTATTTTCACTACACTATGTGACACACTTTCTCAGCTTCTGGGACTCTTCTATCTCACCTTGATTTTTCAGTTTATACCCATGTTATCACCTCACAGCTTCCCTACTATGAAAAATCTCACCCCATGAGGAACTGGACATCATAGAAACATGTGTCCAGCTGTTTCACTATAAGCATTTTTTTTTGCCATGTAAGTTATTGGTCATAATGCAATTTTGCCATAAAAGAAAAAGGAACAGGTTGACATTTTCGTTTCCTTTCTCGGTTGAAGTGAATCAATTCACTGCCTTTGGCCAACTTTAAATGTATTTAAATTAATAGAGTTTAGTTTTATTTCTGCGTTGATGAAATAAAGTAAACTGATACGTTATTTTGATACTTATTTGTCCAGTAAGTTTGATCAACAAAAAACATATAAATATAAATGTATATATGTGAAAACTATGAAGGAAAGGATTAGAAAATGAGTCATTAGGTAAAACTGATTTTAAAAAAAGCCTTTGCATAGTATGACCATGAACTTACATGCATTTCAAAAACATCCAAATCTTTTTATGTTTTTTGTAATATATTCATATTCAAATATTTGTGTGTTTCAAGATGTCCCTTTCAATATCCCTTTCGTGTTTTGTTCTTTTCTCTCTTATGGCATAATTATCTCATAGTCATTTAATTGTGTGGCAAAAGTATTTGCAGTGAAGATGCCTCAGGTGAAACCACTTAGAACCTAAGAAGACTGACAAGGAGTCACAGTAGTGCATTTCTGACCCCAAAGAATCAGCTGTCCTAAGACATCCCCTCCTCTTTCTCTTATTCTAGATGTGGCCCGGGAATGTCCATTGCTAGTACACAGAAGTGCAGTCTCCTTTCTTGGAGATAGAGTCTAGTCCTTAAAGAACTAAGTTTTTTGAGGCCAGATTATTAAATTTGTAAAAGATCCAGTTATAGTGAGCACAAATCTTAATATTATTAAATCAGTGCTTTATATAAATAGTGCTAAATGTAGTAATTCTCATAATCCTATCCCTGTTCACTAGCTAATTAGAATTTCAAAAAGATCATTTCTCTCATTCTACATTGTATATATCTATATATGTGTGTCCATAAAAATTCATGTAGTTATTCTTTAGTAGAAGATTTCCTGAGCACCTTCTTTCTCAAGTCATTTTGCTAGGCAAATGGCATACCAGAGATGGGTCAGAGAGGAAAAGAGAATGTTCTTACTCCACAGCCAGGCATGGATTTACAGAGAAAAGGATAGATGGGGCGTAGGACCTAATGACAAAGGAAAACCGGGAATCAAAGTCATGGCCCTGGAAACAGCTCCCTCCGTTGATCCCGCAGCTGAAGACAGGGTGATACCACCCCATGTAGCTCCCTTGGTAGCTCTCCCCCTAGCACCCTTTGCAGCTCTTGGTTAGGTTCCCCAATAGCTTGGGCATATTTTAATTGTATCATTTTTTTGTTAGTCACTCTAACCAACTGGTATGCTTATATTATTAATGTGGTTTTTCCCCAATAAATCATATTGCAATTCTATGTTATTGGCTTGAGTAGTAAGTAAAGCTTCCCCACCAAGGTAGCAGAGATTATTTTTCTTAATTATTCTTGAAAATTATTTATTCTAAATTATTTTTGTTGAAAATAATTTGATTACTTTTGTTTAAATTTCCACGACTGTATAAATTGCTCACTGTTCAACCAAGTGGCAAGCTATAATTATTTACTTCATGTACAACTTTCATTTTGCCAGAAAGTAAAGATGTTCTTCAATTTTTTCTGGCTCACTTTTCGATGTAATACAGCTATTTCACCCCTTACTCTTAAACTGCCTTGCAAAACAATCATCCAATGGCCAAAAATATAGATACTCTGTTGTGCCATTTTCCCTTCTGAAGCTGTTGATTATTTTTCTAGGACACATATTACAATGCATACTATTTTTTCCAGACACATTACTTAAAGGAGAATTATACCATCTTGATGATTATTATTCAAATAAATATCTTAAATATTGGCTGACTTTTGTTTCATTAGAATTGGTTTGGAGGGACCTCCCTGGTGGTGCAATGGGTTAAGCAACATACTATGAAGCAAACCACAGCCACTGCCGCACAAGTTGGATCCCTGCCGCCAGCTGGGGAGGGGACCCACATGGCGCAGCAGACCTCTCCTGCCCTGACTGCTGTTCCCCTCAGCAGTGTGTTTCAGTCAATCTGCCTGTTCTGTTCCCCACTCTGTCTGTGATGGATCCTCTCAACCCCCCACACCTCTGGCCTGTACCCCATTGCTTGTATGCATAAATAAATAAATCTTAAAAAAAAAAAGAATTGGTTTGGAGTTTTATTGGTTTCAGGGGAGTGGGTTCTTCTTGACTCTACTGTGCTCTTGCTTATCATATCTATGGGGTCTAAGCACAATCCCATCCCATTACAGGAAGAAAGAAATAACCCTTCAGATTTAACATTTGTCTTGAAGACAGCACATTTAGAGTTTCACTGTTCAAAAAGAGCAGAGACAGCTCAATATTTTATCTTATTTCCAAAATTAGTATTGTTCCTTTTTGTGTTTAAACATCTTTTTGGTGTCTTTTTTTTTTTTTTAACAGCAGTTTAGCTCCCTGAAATTCAGTTCAAACATTTGTGAAGGTGAATATGTGCACATGTGCATTTTCTGAGGAGCTGGTCCATGGTTTTCATCAGATTCAAGGAGTTTTTCCTCATGCCAAGAGGTTAAAAAATAACAACAACAAAAAAACTGTACTTTGTACAATAAATGGGCTTGTGATTTGGAGAATCAAAATAATAAATTTAGAAGGGACGAGAACAAGCCATCTGGCAGTTAAGCAATTAAATCATCCAGGAGATAGAGTGAGTTATCCTTTTCTGGAAGTGACTCATCCATGACTAAAGTGCATAGCTTTTCACCTGTCAAAACCACTTGGCTTTAAGACTCCCCCTGACCCAAGAGCACAGTTGACGCTCTGGTGGGGAGGACCCTATTGTTCCACACTACACTGCTGAAGAGACTTCTTTACTGCTTTCGGACATTGAAAATGATTTTGGGGAAAATGAACAGGTTCTGGAAAATATGCCTGGTACAGTTCACCAAGAATGATGGTAGCTATTAAAATCCAGCACATTCTGTCAAACAACTTGGTGAATATCCCTTGTGGTACAGATCACACAAGTTACACTCTATGCAGACAGGCACCTCCATAAGGTGAAACTGGGTTCTGAGAAGGATGTGCAAAGGCAGAAAATACATTGGACAGGGAGGTGGAATATTTTGATTCAGTTCTTTTCTGCTATAAACTCACCACGATGTCCTCCATAAGGAAGTTTTTGTTTTTGTTTTTTCCCCCAGTATTTATGAGTCAGGATATAGAGATCAAAATAGATATACTGTAGTCACAGATGTAGATAGAAAACAGGTTTAGATATGTTCAATGTGCTTTCAATGTTAATATGGCATTCACTTTACAGAATAAAAACCTAAGGCTCAGAGATACAAATAATTTATTCAAGATCATACCAATAGTTAAAGAGCTGAAATTCTTAAAAATTTTTCAATTAATAAACTTTACTTCTTAGAGGAGTTTTAGGTACACAGTAAAAGTGAATAGAAAATATACAGCTGTCATATATCCAGGCCCCCATATATGCATAAGCTCTACCAGTACTGACATTGATCACCCATTTTTTTTTTCTGGTTCATTCTCTGCCTTCCCCTTTATTGTAACTGAAGTAACACTGACATGAGCATTTTACATGACTGAGTAATATAAGTTCACACCTCCTCAGACATATGTCACTTTACACCACCACCAAGGCACCCACAGACCTTTACCTTAGACCACTGAACCCCCTTCCTGCTTTATTTCCTCCCCCTTCTTCCCTCCACCAAAATTCTGTAATCAGATATTTAGAGTTTGTTTTGCTTTAGATTTGTCCTTTATTTGGCTTCTCTATATCTTACCTATGAGTGAATCATTCAGTATTTGTAATTCTCTTTCTGACTTATTTCATTTAGCATAATCCTTTCTAGTTCCAGCCATGTTGTCTCAAATGACAGGAGTTTTTTTGTTTGTTTGTTTGTTTTGTTTAAAAGAGCAGGTTTATTAGAGAAAGGAACAGAAGAATAAAGGACACTTGCTTAGATACAAGTGGGTAAGAAGAACTGCCTTTTATTTTTTTAAGCTGAGTAGCATTCTATCATGTGTATATAACATGCCTTCGTAACCTCCTTCTTAACCTACTCCTCTGCTATTGGGCACTTAGGTTTCTATGACCTGGTTATTATAAATAGTGTTACAATGAACACCTAAGAGAATATATCCCTTCAAAATAATGCTTTGACATTCTTACAGTTGATACGTAGGAGGGAAGTTGCTGAGTCACAGTAGGTCTAGTTTTAATATTTTGAGGACCCACCATACTGTTTTCTATAAGGATCCATCTACACTCCAACCAACAGTGTATGAGGTTTTCTTTTTTCCATCATTCCTTTTTAACACAAAAAAGCAGGCATGTTCTATTTTCCACCACAACTCTTAAGATTCTAAGTCCATTAATGTTGCATTTAATTTGTTAGCAGAACTAAAAATAGTTGGTAGCTTTAAAAGATTTCAACAAGTTAGTTAATCTCTCAAAACTTCAGTTTCCACATCTATAAAATGGGGACAGTAATAAGACCTGCTTCTTTCTCCAGGGAAATTAAATAAGATAATGTGCAAGGGCTCCTGAGCTCAGTGAACTAGGACTTATAAGCACTGGTACATGTTAGAGCTTATTATGGCTGTTATTGTGGCTGTACTGCAGACACAAACTTCTCCTTTTTCAACTGAATGTAGCAGAAGTTGTATTTGTGGATGGTGGTAGCAAAGTGTCTATAAACATAAAGGTAAAAACAGAAACATGTGGATTCATCTTGACCGATTTACATTGTACCGAGAATTACCACTTGTTCCTTTTTTTAAAAGATAGTAATTTAAGTTAAAAAGAAAATCTATGTAAAACTTTCTTGGGAAGCCAAGCAGTATGATGAACCACAGTCTCGTGTCTTGAGCCTGTGCTTCATTATGGAGGCCTATCTTCAACCGAATTAAAATCACATGGCTTAAGTTCTCTCCAGTCTAAGCAGGGAATCCCTCAGGAAGATTTAAAAATAATAAAACTATAACTTTGGAGCTCTATTATCTGCAATGACTTAGTGCCTTTGTTCCAGTGTCTTCAACAAGAAAATCAATTACAAATATACGTATTGAACTCAAGAGTATTCAAAATGTAACACATATGCTGGATTTTAGATATCTTGACTTTTTCCTACCAAGTAAGGTTCAAAAACCCTGGAAAGAATTCCTGAGAAAGAAAATACAACTAAGATTTAACTTTCATCGTAGAATTTTAAATTTTTGTCTACATTCCTAAGACTTGAAGAAAAAGACTTCATCGAAGGCTTCACTATCACCCAGTCTGGGAGAACCAGGGCAAGAACTACAATTTCCTAACACCCAGCTCTACACCCTTCCTAGCACTTCGCATTGCGTGACATGCAAAATAATGCTTTCAGAAGGGAGCATTCTCCACCCCTCCTCCCTGTCCCCCCTTCCCCCCCCATCCCAGGCTGTCTAGGGTCATTATGTTTGGGGGTTGGAGCAAAGTCTCAGAACACCAACAATTCAGCTCCAGCACCACACCCAGAAGCAGAAAATGAGGGGCTCTCTGCTAGGGTTATGTAAAATCTCACCCCAAAACAATATCCCACTGACAGAGAAAGGCTGCAGTCAGAATCTTGGCATGTGGACTAGAAGCACAAAGATCAATCCCATTTTCAGATGCACATAAAGTTGCTCAGGGAATTCTCCACAGATGCTTAAATTCAGCAATGGAAAATGTCTTTAAGTTACATGGGAGTAATTATTCTTATCCTTTTAGAAAATGTTGCCTTCTTTGAAATATGAATTACACATACCCACTATAATTAAATTTCTCTGATGGAGAATGAATGGCAATTGGAATTTGGTTTTCCACATGCTCTGCTTACCACAGAATATACTTACTCTGATAAATATTTCTTCAAACTATCATTCTCAAGCTGAATATACCATTTCCCTTTAAAAGACCAAGTGTTTAGTGGGGGAAAAATTGTTTACATTGAAAATGCATAGGAGGTTTTGTGCAGATCTAGATTTTAAATGATCAGTATTTAATATCCTACTTTATTTAACTAGTAATGCAAATAAGCAAATGTCTTCCCAGTATAGCCCAAAAGAAATCAAAGCACAGTAAACTAAATTTCTAAGATGTGCTATTGAACTTCTAATCAAGTCTACTGGACTTCCCTTTCCCTTCCTCCTCCTTCCATCTTTTTTTCCTTCCATTTCCATAGCCATCTACACTTTTATAACCTCAAGACTTCAAAAGGCTTTTATCCCTTTGAAAATTAGTTTTCTCCCACTTTAGGATTGTTTTAAATGTAAATAACCCTGGGATTAAAATGGGTGGAAGTAAAAAAGCAAAAAGATTCTTTTTCATCACTACCATCACTGTCCTAATTTTGCTAACATCAGATTAGAATACACAATAAGGTGAAAATTATGCAGAACATTTAACTACTTTTTGATATTTGCAATGATTTGGGAAGTTGAATTAAGTACTATATGACATAGTTATACAAGTTATACGAAATGAACAAACTCTTGCCTTTGCAACAATGTGGATGGAACTGGAGAGGATAATGCTAAGTGAAATAAGTCAGAAGAAGAAAGACAAATGTCAGATGGTTTCACTTCTAAGAGGAATACAGAGATACATAACTAAGGATTGGTCAAACCAATAATGAGCTTTTACCATCTGACTGCAAAACTAAGGCAAGCAGAGGTTAGGAGGCAGGATGAGCATGGTGGAGAGTAGGGGCCCAATGGAGCATGGTGGAGGATTACTGGGGCACAGCAGAGGAGCATGGTGTGAAGGTCTGCATTTGTGGAGGTCTGAACCTATAACCCACAAAGATACAATGGTGTGCCCCAACTTTTTCTGAAAAAAACTTTAGTTAAAAAAAAACCACACACACAAAGAGATATCAGTTCACACCTGTTAGGATGCCAATTAAAAAAAAGACATAAATGCTAGCAAAAATGTGGAAGGGGAAAAAAGGTACATGTTAGTAGAATATAAAGAGGTTCAGCCATTGTGGAAACAGTAGGGAAATTTCTCAAAAATTTAAAACAATACTGCCATCTAGTCAAGCAATCCCATTTCTGAGTATACATCCAAAGGTAACAAAATTGTTATCTTGAAGAGATATCTGCACTCCCACATTTATTACAGTATTACTTACAATAACCAAGACATGGAAATAACCTAAGTGTCCATCAGTGAGTGAATGGATAAAGAAAACAAGATTAAAACACACACACACACAATAGAGTATTATTCAACCATAATAAAGAAGGAAATCCAACCATTTGCAGCAACATGGAAGAAAGAACCCGAAAGGCCATGAAGTGAGCCAGATGTAGTAAGGCAAATACTGTATGATATCACCTATATGTGGAATAATTTTTAAAAGTTGAACTCACAGAAAGAGAGTTCGATAGCAGGTGCCAGAGGCTAGAGGGTGTGGGATATAGGGGTAGGGGTGGGGGGAATATGGAGATGTTGATCAAATAGTACAAACTCTCAGTTATAAGATGAATAAGTTCTGGGGTTCTAATATACAGCATTGTGGTTATAATTAATAAATACTGTATTGTATACCTGAACTTTGCTAAGAGAGTAAATTAAGTGTTCTCACCATAAAAAGCAAGGGAAAAAAAAGTAATTTTGAAGAGATGTGCATTTAATCATGTACACTTTTATATATATACAAATTTTATTTTTCAGTTTTACTTTGATAAAGCTAGATGAAAAACTTATTTATTTCTAGGTAGAAACTGATGAGAACTTAGACTGAGTTTTTTTAACATTTATAACAAATAAATCCATGTGACCTGGCCCTTCCTTGGGAAAAACTGTGTTTTCTACCTGAATTTGATATCTATGAAATTTGTTAGGTAATTCCAATATTACCCCCCCTCTATTTTCCCCAGATAGACCAGTCGTGTACTTGAGTAATGACATATGTTTTATGCCCATTTGTATTCTTCCTTTGGCACTCAGGGGATAGGGTCTAGAGTCAGTGAGGCTGCTTCACTTTAATCCCAACTCCCTCTATTATCTGTGAGTCTCCAAAACTCTCTCCTCTCCTTCTGCCTTTCTGCACCACAAAGAACACCACCACACTGTGTGCTGAGGTGGGGAGTCCAGGGAATGCTTGGGTACAAAGCTGCTCTTCTTTGTTTTCTAATCCATATCAAAGGAAAAATGATTTGTCTACATTTTGGAAAGTCAGGAAGGAAAAACTCCCAGAGGCCTCCTTATATCTTTATAGCAACCCCACTGCTGAAACTTGAATGGATTGATCTAGTACCCAATGCATACATCACTGCTACATGCAGCAAGTCTATTAGCTGTTCCAGAAATGCCTTGCTAACCAAATCTGCCTTACAATGACATCTGCTGGGAGTTTCTGGCACTGGAAGAAAAACAGGTCAAATATCTGATATTAACAGCACTGCACAGGGAGAAGGGAACTAAGCAGTGTCAAAAGTCAATGTCTTAAATAATCTTTCAAGCTGAAACTGTATTGTTAAGTAAAAAAAAAATAATAATAATAAAATAAAAGATGAACCCATAATAAATTCCAGATGTTGAGCTATGAAACTGAACCCAGAACATGAATTAACATTCTAACAGTTTCCCAGCCTTTATACAACCATCTAGATTTAAAAAAAAATGAAATATGTGATATTCCCGAATGTTCTTATACTTATAAGAATTTCTCAATGCTGAAAAATTGTCATTTAAAAAAAATATCAAACTGAGAGTTTGATTGTTCTTTATATTTAAGGGGTAACTTCTATAAGTTTAAGTCAGTACTCAAGGGCTTGGTGAAGTGATCTTTCTTCTAACTTCATGTTTATATTCCAGTTGAGGGTGTTACCAAGGTATAATGTGGAAGGACCACCATGGGATTGAACCTTCTAGCAAGCAACTGACAATTCAAGTCACTCTTTCCTCCAGGAGAGACAATGACTTAAATTAAAATGAATATGGTCTTTCTTTTAAAGTGACCTAGACTACAAAAATGAGCACATTGTCGGGATGGACTCTCTTAGCATTCTCTTCCCTGTTCACCTGAATAAAGGAAGAATTGTAGGTGTTCACAAATGAATCAGGAAGATGAAAGGTATTATAACATGGACAAGTTACAATTCTACTTAATTGCCTCTATTAAGTCATATTAACATTAGATGCAATTAACCTAGGTATTAGTGCAAAGTCCAATCTCCAGCTGCCACTAAGTCAAAAAACTTTTGTAACTAAATGGAAGCTTCCATGGTCCAGTAAGAAAAATTCAAATTGGTATTCTTGTATTTAAGACTATGTATAAGTGATCTCTTGCCCATTCATAATAATAATTTTATTATTATTCTTTAGCACGTGCATGGAGAAAGACTGAAACTAAGAAATTCCTGAATTTAATGACATTGCAATCTCTTGGAATTGACAAACAGAATGAAAATGACAAGAGAAAATAATCAGGTTCACTGAATAAAAGCCCTATACTATAAGATAGTGTCATCCTATAGTCTTTTACTTCAACTTGAAGAGCTGGCACCCCATATCTGTGACATTCCAATATATTCACTTTATAATTTCATTTTTACATTGAAAGACATGAAACGACACAGTAATAAATCTAAAAAGGTCTTTGCTTCTAATGGGACTCACGTTATTCCCACATGACTGGGAAAAGGTTGAAAAACATACTGCATTGCTACAAATCCTAAAATCCACCCCCCCCCCTTTTTTTTTTTTCATTAATTGGGCTGATTTTGAGGCAGGGCTCTATAAGAGCAAAGGCTGTGTACAGTGTTCCTCAGTGTTACATTCTCCATGTAGAACTGAAAAGAAAGACTATTCTATAAAGGAGCTACTTTGATACTTTACAAATGCTTTATAAACCTTTTATGTCTGCATCTAAAACCAGATTTTTCTAATTCCTTTCTGACTCTTGTTACTTCCTCATCCTGTTCCAAGATCTGCACGTTGCAAGGGTCACACCAGCTCGCCTGGTCTCCCTTCATCACTCTGGCAGGGAGTCTTCTGATTTTACATCAGTCACCTGCTACCTTGAGCCAACGACCCATTCACAACAGGCCTCTGGGAGTGATAGAAGAGGTTGTGAAATCCAGCGGGAGTCACCAGAGTGGAGGTAAGGCATGGATGGAAGCCAGGAAAATTCCAGGCTCTTTGTCTTTTGACTTAAATGTTGCTCCGTTGTATAGAATCACTTAAAAGCTGAAAACATTATGCCTCTTGGAAAAAAGAGACTATTCAAATAACTTTCTAGGTAATTATACTCCCTTCTCTCACCTGATCACTCAGGTATCTAAATGATTGTCTTCTTGCTCTGTGAACAACACACTAGAGTGACTGTACACTCATATGAAGTTGAAAAGTCTCCCTGACGGACATACCAAAATTCTTGCTAATGCAACGTCTGAATGTTTTTACTGACCGTTTAAACAAGCAGCTAATTTGACCCAAGAAGTTCTTTTGCAATTGTGGAGACAGTTATTTTATACCTTATTTTGTGTGGTATTTTCTTAAACAGAGAATTTGTAAATAATCTGCAAAAGAATGTTTTCTTTTAGGTTACCCTACACATATTTTCCAAATCTGTCCATCTCCTATGCCCCAGCCACATCCTCTAGATCAAGTTCCTTTTCTTACTAGGTACTGCCTCTTAAACTTCTAAACGTCTTGCCAAAGTAAAATGCTTTCATCTTAGTCCTGTGCACATACAAAAAAATGTAGTGGTTCTTAATTTCTTACAACTTCAAGTCATTCCCCATACTCTAATTGATTCTGTGCCATTTTATATTTTACTACCACTGTCTATGCTTTGCTCTGATAAAATCTTGTTCTACTGGCATGGCACTTCAGTTTCCATTTTAGTCACGTCACTCATTTTGTCTTCCGAATCTGGATCCCCCTGCTCCCTACTCCACTACCTATTCATATCCCGCCCAGGCTCAAGATTCACCTTCAGCTGAATATGACAGCTTCTATATATGGTAAGTCTTCACGACCTCACTTAGGTTCCTGGAAATTTCAACAAAGTAAAGTGATGCATAATGAAAGTAAGTCCTCAGAAAGTTTTATTCAGCCACAGCCAGGATGACTTTTTTCATCAACATTAGAATAAAACAATGTTGAATGAAATGGTGGTGAGGGCCTGTTTTACTTCAAGTGTCAATATTCTTGCCTGCCTTCTTCAGTCCTGCCTATGACCTTTACCAAATGTCTACTAATCAAATGGAGAGACTAGTCACAATAGTGAAATGAACAGTTTTAGTCATCCTGTTCAAACTGCTATGATTTCAGTGTTGGCAATTCAGTTTCAATTCAGCCTACCTTCAACGGCACTCTTTCTCCCATTAGCGTGCCTCAGAGATTCTCAATCTAACAGCTTTTCAAAAATCAGCTGTGAGGTCCACCTAAGAATGGAGGTTGAACCCTTCCCTAAGATAGTGTCTCAAAAGATCTGGAGTAAATATATTCTCAGGCAGCTCTACCAGTGTTTCTGGACACTGTTTTTCCAAGAAAAACCCCAGCCCATTGCCTATAAAGTCACACAAATGATGACCCGAAAAGTTAAAGAAGCTGTGTAAGTAACAGGACACTTGCCGTCAATCTATAGATTACACAAAACCCAGCAAGTTTTGCCTTTATTTACCAAATTCAGTAGATTCTACTGAATAACTTCTCTGTTGCCACAATTAGTCAAACCGGCCTTTGAGACCAGTAGTTTCCTGCCGTGACTGGTGCCCAGAATAATCTGGAAACAGATGTAAAGATACACTACTGAACCAGAAACTCTAGGAACAGGATCTGGGGAAATCTACATGTTCTTCAATCTCCAGGTGATTCTTTTAAGCAGAGGAGTTAGAAGTTTCTTAGCTCATTCCAAATTAATATCTAGATCCCCTTTAAGCTAGTCAAATTCACCTTAAAAGAGCTGCTTAGTGCAGTATATCTCAACCATGTTCCCTAAAGCTCTCTGATATAAGTTCTTCTAACAGCATTCCAGAAACCTATATTGGAGCACTGACAACATAAGGAAATAATAAAGGATTGCTGTGGAAGAAGACAAAAATTTGGTTTTGGTTAGCAAATATTCTTTCATCTTTCCAATGGCCATTATAAAGTTTGCTTAACTGAGTCATTGTTATGTCACGAATATCTGTATGCTCTAAACTCTTTCCAGTGACCATAATGCAAGTATAAAACCATTTCTCTTGCCTAGAGATAACCTAACATAGTTGCTTTACAGAGATCTTTTTAAAAGGTTAATATTCAGGAATTCATCGAGTAAATCTCTTAACTGGTTACTCATAATATAAGCTATTTTCTCTTTAAACACCATGGAGACAATTTTCTTCTAATTGCAAAAATCACCGTTGTGAAACTTCCCTTTTTATTATAACACAGTAGATATTTTGAAAATATACAACTGAAAAAGAATGTGTTTGCCAGTTGGTATTTTGCCCTTATTATTATATAAAATTGAAAATGGAAACTGCGGCCTTGATGAAAACATTGAAATTCCAGTAAGTAGGATTAGTCATAGGTTTTTTTTTTATTTTTTTTTAGTGTGTGTGTGTATAGGGGTTAGATTTCAAACAGCAAGTAAAAGTTCTCTGAGCTACTAGGAGAAGCAAACATTCTCAGATTAAAATAAAAAAGAAGGGTTACAGGAGCTCACAAGAGCCAAAGCTGGGATGAGTAATATTTGACATTTGAAAGGCTGGAATCTGAGCAAACGGCTTTCTCCCAGAGGAGAAACTTCTCACCAAATAGTTGGCTCTTGTTGTGGTATCGAGCTTTCTTTCAAACAGCAAGTCTGAGGTCTGCAGGGAGAAGGCAAATTAATGAAAACCTCTTTGGCTTAACTCCTCACAGCCTGGGAACTGCTGTAAATAAGTCACAAAGCACATGGCCTAGTAATGGGAAGGCATCAATTCTAAAGAGCTAGCTGACAGGCCTGGAGCCCCAGGGCGGCTGCACTCACCCTCTTCTCAGTGTCTTAGGGCTTTCTACTTCCACTTTTAATGAGCTCTCCGCTGTTTGGGAGGTAATATATGGCTGCTTGGGAGGCAATGTTTTGCCCTTCGCTGTTTTGTATATTAAAACAGTTACTATTTTAACTGAAGCAAAATTTGTCACGATAAACAAGAGCGCAAGTAGGTAAAAGGATCAAAACATCTGCACTGTCACCTACACAATTCAAAGAGAAAGAGGCAGAGGCAGAGAGAGGGGACGCCATTACCCGTCCTAAACGTTTAATAAGATTTGTACATATTCATTTCATAGGATTATGGCGTATTAAATAACACTGTTCCCGTATGATACTGTTTCATCGATATCAAAGGCAAAATTTAGAATACCTGAACGCTGTCTTCCAAACTGTATCTGCACCCCAAATAGTCTCGTTTGAAGCCATCAATTCTCACAGTTCACATAGACAATTCAAGTTTTGTTTTACTTCCTGGCAATCTCTCCCAGTGAGATGGCCACAAAGTAATAATAATAAGCATCTGGTACGTGTGTGGCTAGGGTTGCAGCCCGACCCCACTCTGCTGAGACCAGGTGACATTGGACTCATCCCCAAACACTGAAACAAGTCAGACCCCACCCTATCTAGCAGCCTAAGAGTTTTGGAGAAGTTTCTTGATGGCCTCTATAGCTTCTTCTTCCTACCGATAGTCACTCTATAATGTGTTTCTGCATAGACCTTTGTTTTAGTTTGCTTGGGCTGCCATAACAATGTACCACAAATCAGAGATTTATTGTCTCACAGTGCTGGAGACTGGAGGTCAAGGTGTTGGAGGTTTGTTTCCTTTGAAGGGCTGTGAGAGAGAAATCTGCTCCAGATTTCAACCCTTGGTTTATAAGCAGCCATCTTCTCCTTGTATCTCTTTGCATAATGTTCTTTCAACATTTATCCATCCATTTGTCAAAATTTTCCTTTTTCACCAAGACACTAATCATACTGGCTTCAAACTAATTCTAATGCTCCTATTTTAAATTAACATGCTTTTTCCAAATAGGATCATATGTTGAGATATTAGGAGTTAGAACTACAAATAAAAAAAAAAATCAGGCGGTCAAATTTCAACCGATAACAATCTTTTATTGAACCTTATAGGGTCAGTGCCAATACCACCATTTAAGGGTGATTTGCACTCTGGGAAGCAGGGATGGCAGACCTACATGTGTCATCGCAATGAAAGCTTTTGAGGGAAACTCATAGAATAATTCCCACAAGCAAATATCCTATATTACTAAATGAAATTCATTGCAACCTGGTTACCCATCAAACATCTTTCTAATAACTATTTGTGAAATATTATCTAGCATAGGTAATATATTTATGAAATAATGGAACTAAAATCAAAACAGGGCCTCCCTAGTGGCGCAAGGGGTTAAGTCACAGCACTATGAAGCTATCCACAGCCACTGCAGCACAAATCCAAAACCTGGCCAGGGAGCTGACCCATGTGGAACAGCAGACCTCCCCTGTCTCACCCACTGCTCCACCCAGCAATGTATTTCAGTCAGTTGTCTGTTCTGTTCCCCACTCTGTCTGGTGAATCCTCTCACCCACCACACTTCTGGCCTGTACCCCAGTTCTTATATGCATAAATAAATAAATCTTTTTAAAAATCACAACAATACTTCTTCATGGGGTAATCACCAAGTTTAACTCTTTACTTTGTACATTTCATAATAGAACAATATAGTTTCATCACTCCTATCATAGTTTCCAAAATCTTCTGTCCCTCCTGGCAGTCACAACAACGAACTCAATTATATTATTATATACCTAGTAAGGTTATTTTTCTCACAAAGAGCTCAGCTACACACCTGCTATAAGATCCCTGACCCAGGTCACAGAAATTGGGTCACTGTGCTTGATGACTTGGTGAAGAGAGGTTGAAATCACCTTTTATAAACCTCTTATATTCTTAAAGAACTCAGGTCCTATGAAAAACAAAGAAATATTATTTGTGAAAACTATAAACCCAATCAGAGAAAGAGTCCCCCTTGCCAAAGAAAACTGTTTAACCTAAAAAACCCACATAGACCCAAGTGTTCTGTATAAAGAATGAGCTGATTAGAAGTGTCTTGAGATTTCCAGATGCATAATTTCAGGCATTATTTAAAACACAAGAGATTCACCCTTGATTGAGACCTCACACTAAAAATGTAACTGCTTCTATGTGAGTCTGCTCTTCTTAGTTAATCCAAATGTAAAATGTATAAAATTGAACCATATGGAACACTAGGTTAAAAATGGTCAAACATTATTAATTTCATGTATTCTAATCTAATTTCACTTTCAAAAAAACCTTATGTTAAGTGCCTTTCATTATCAGTCTATATGAGGATAGATTTCAATACAGTTAGGTAAAAACTACTTCTGGTTATAAGGCAGCAATAGAGGGGAATTATCCTTCTCCTGTAAACAACTAAAAAGCAGAGCAAAACACAGGAAATAACTACTTTCAAACACTGGACAACAGGCAACAGAGAACTGTGATCCCAGAGAGAAAGGAAATAAATGAAATGAGTCCTTTGATTGTCCAGACTTCCTGCCTAAAGGCAATTTTTGAACTTCGAAGTTGGGAAATCCAAACTGCAGTCTCACTGACAGGAGGAGACAGACAGAGGATGGGGTTGTAGACCAAGTTGGTTATAATTTGCATGCCAGAATATCTTTACAAGGGGGCTCTACTAAGAAAGAGTTCTTAAAATCTGCACAGGGGAACCTAGAATTTGTGACTGGTTATCAATATACACTTGTAGACTATGAAACCTAATGCGGTAGGACTAGAGTAAGCTCCTTGTAAAGAAATTATACTGAGGAATTATAAGTCAAAGAATTCCTATAGTTCACACAGAGCCAGAAATAGATGAAGTTCCCATAGTGAAAGTACAGTGACCTCAGAGAGTATAAGGGATATGCAACAGAACCAGAGGGGAAGCACAAGTGATTTTAAATTCACCCTAATGAAAAAACTATTCTTGACCTGCTCTAGAAAAAAACCAAAAACTTCTTAAGAGACTCAAACAGATAACTATAGTTCACAACCTAATCTAAACTGGAACTATTTGCAATGAGAAAAAAAGAATTGAAAATGTGAGAAAAAAATCCTAGGAACAGATGAACAATATAATAACTAAAATAAAAATGTTATTGATGGAATTATGGAAGAATAGATACTGCAGAAGAAAAATCAGTGCATCTGAAGATAGCAGTAGAAGCTATCCAACATAAGTAGAGGGGAAAATGCTGAAAAAAATATTAACATGACCCAGTAATCTAAGAGACAATACAAGAGCTTTTATATAAATATAATTAGAGTTCCAAAAGCACAAGGAGGGAGACTGGAAAGAATATTTGAAGAGCTAAGGTTAATAATAATCCAAAGTTGATGAAAACTATAAAGTAAATATAAAAGACTCAATAAATCCCAGGAAGGAAAAAATACAAAATAAAATCACACTAAAATACAATATAGTCAAATAACTTAAAGTCAGTAATAAAGAGAAAATCTTTAAAATCAACTTGAGGTAAAAAGCCTCATTAAGTACAGAAATAAACAAAAAAAACTGAAAGCTAAGAATATCACAGACTTTTTATCCCAAACTCTACAAGCTAGGAGACAATAACAAAGCAACATAAAGTACTGAAAGGTAAACAAATTGTCCACAAGAACAAAAGAAAAAGAAAAAGTTATGTTCATCAAAGGACACAGCCAACAGAGTAAAAAACAATCTACAGAATGGGATAAAACTGTTGCAGATTTAATATCTGATAAGGGATTACTGTCTACTATATATATAAATAACTACAAATCAACAACAAAAACTTTTTTTAAATGATCAAAGACACTGAATAGACACCTCTCCAAGGACATTATACAAATGCTTTACAAGTTTATAAAAAGGTACTCAATATCACAAGTTGTTAGAGGAATGTAAATCCATACAACAAGATATGACCTTACACCCATTTGAACAGTTATTATTAAATGAAACAAAACCCAAAGAGGAGATTTTATCTCATCATACTATGGAAAGTAGTATGATAGTTCTCAAAATAATCAAAATAGCTTTACCTTATGATTTAGCAATTAAGTTTTTGGGTATCTATCCAAAAGAATTGAAAGCAGAGTTTCAAAAATATATTTGCATACACATGTGCATATCAGCTTTATTTATATTAGCCAAGGGGTGAAAGCAACTCAAATGTCCATGGAAAAATGAACGGATAAATAAAATGTGGTCTACACATAAGATGGAATACTATGCAGCCTTAAAAAGGAAGACAATCCTGTACATGCTGCAACATGGCTAAACTTTCAGTACAAAATATGCCAGTCACAAAAGAATAAATACTGTATGAGTTTGCTTATATGAAATAAATATAGAAGCTTAATTCATAGCAATGGAAAGTAGAATGGATGAGAGATTTGGGGGAAGGAGAAAGTATAAAAGGGGAAATTTTTTGCTTATTGGGTATAGAGTTTCAGATTTGCAAGGTGAGAAAGTCCTGGAGATCTTTTTCATTATACTGTAAATATACATATCATTAATGGCATATATTCTTTAAATGGTTAAAATAACAAATTTTATAATATATTTTTACCACAATAAAAAAAGAATAAACAAATATTAGCCTAGAGTTCTATACCTTGTGAAAATATCTTTTAAAATGAAAGCAAGATAAAGATTTCTTTTTAGAAAAGTAAAAGTTGAGTAAATCATAGCCTGATCTATACTGTAAGAAATAGTAAAGTATGTACCTTAAACAGGAAAATGATACCAAACAGAAATTGAATCCACACCAGGGAATAAAGAATGCCAGTAAATTTGTAAATAAAAAGCTTTTGTTTCTCATTGTTACCCTCTTTACAATATAATTATTTAAAGCAAAAACAGTGACAATGAATTGTAGAATCTTTGACATTTGCAGAGACAGAATTTATGAAAATAGCAGTTCAAGGATGGAAGGGAAAAACAAAATTACTGTAAGATTTGTTATATGTGAAGTGATAGAATATCACTTGAAAATCAACTGTGATAAGTCAAAATTGCACATCAAAAGCACTAGAGCAATTTCTAAAAATATAAAAAGTATATGGCTAATAAGTCAAAAGTGACAATACAATTAAATCCTGAAATGTGTTTAATAAACACTAAATTAGGCAGAAAATATGGGGAAAGAGCAAATGCTACAAAGAAAAAAGTAAATAGCAAAATGGAATGTATAAACCAACCATGTTGCCATTTACATTAATGTAAATAATCTAAACATTCTAATTAAAAGGCAGACATTGTCAGACTAGAGGGGAAGGAAGCAACATTCAGTATAAATGAGTCATTTAATGACAGTCTGTCAAGAACGAACTGTATATACAAAGCTGCATCTAATAGGCTACCACATATAGTCTGGGTCTGTAGTAGGCTATACCATCTGTGATGTGTGTAATTATACTCTATGGTGTTCAAATAACAGCCATTTCTCTGAATGCATCCCTCTTTTTAATTGACACATGGCTGTATATGGTAACAAAAAAACTACCATGCAAAAATGACTCATGAGAAAGCTGGAATTAATGAAGTTCCAGCAAGGTAGCAGAAAAGTAAAGACTCCATTGCATCTCCTCACCACATACACAACACAACAATATACAGATAACAACAGCAGTCTCTGAAGGACAATTGAAGGATCATTTTCACAAGGAAAAGCAGTATGGCGGAGTATAGGAAGATTTTACAATATAATTTTGCTTGGAATGCTATGGCACAGGTGACCCAAGTGGATCAGCTGCAATGCAGAGCTACTTTTTATTTGCACTGAAGGATTCATGGTCATATTCAGGACTTGAGAACCTGGGGACTACATTGGAGCACGGGAGGGGAGAGCACACTAAACCGAGTATGGAAAATAAAGGGGGCCTACCTTCTAAAAATGCTAGAATGCATGGAACAACAGGGGGACAGATGTGAAATCCCAGCCTTCATTATTCTAGGGACTATTGTCTTGGTGCCCCCAAGTTCCTGCTTGAAAAGGATCGTGCAGGGAACCTCTCACCAAGGACAAAAGTCTTGATATGAGGAACATACCAGAAACCAGTATATGCTGAGAATGATGGAGGATAAAGAATAGAGGAGATAGCACAAGGTCAAGAACATGTACCACACAAAGAGGTAGGGGTAGAAGGGATTAGCATAAGCTGTTAACCCAGTTATAGAAACTAAAACCCTTTGTGGTCAACACCCAGATCATGAAGTGCAACACCCAGACAGGGATCAGACTGCTATAGGGAGTGTCAGGAGCACAGATATGAAGGTGAAGATATAGAAATTAAGGGATAAACCATTCACCCATAGAGATGAGCCTACCAAAAGAAGATGATAAAAACCTAACGTTGCCCCCACAACGGGGCCGCCACCTTCTGCCCACCTGTACTATGCAGGTGCTTCTCTCCACCAGCTCTTTTATGCAGGGCAGCAGCCTTCCTGCCTGGCCCTGCCCCACCCCATGCTGGGGCTTCTCTTCATTGACCTCCCTCAGTGGAGGCAGCTCTCCTCAAGGCCGCTGCCTGCAACCCTGCAGGCCTCTCTCAGCAAACCTGTCCCTTTTGGGGCAGCTCTTCCTGCCCACTTGTGTCTATGCCAAGCGTCCTTTATTCTTCTGTCGCTTTTCCCAATAAACCTGCTCTTTAAAATAACTAATGCCTCTGCCTCCTGGAGAAACTCGTGTGGGAAACTCGCCATGCGGCTGAACAGGGGGCTCTAGTGAAACCTTTCCCAGGGTGAACCCAAGAACTCTGCTCTCCAAACCCACTGACTCCAAAAACAAAAAACCAATCAATAGCAGCAGGTAGATATTAGAATGGAGATAATATGCTTAGAGTGGCAGAAATAATGGAGTCCCCCAGGCAATAGCCCCTGGTTGCTCCACCCTAGTCTACATCTCATCCCATCACCCATGCCTGTACACACCCTATGTATTTGCCCCATCTTTGTACTCAATGCTAATAAATAGGAGACCCCCTTGGATGGGGGCTGCATATTACTTCCGGTGTAGCCCCTTTAGGCTTCCCATTGACCCACATGGGCTTTGAGTGATCTTTCCCTCACTCTGCACCGCTTCCCACAAGCCTGCCATGCAAGGCGACAGACCGACACCAGCAAGCACAGATGCTCCTCGGCTAGAAATCGACCAGGGGCTCATGAAACACTCCACACTACCACTCAGGGTGCTTGAGGCCATCCAGCGGTCCTTGCTTGGCATTTATCTAAGGTGGTGACTGTCCGCTTGAGTCTGTGACTCCTGAAGGCAGCAGTGGAAGCTCCAGCCTGTGCAAGAGACCTGTTTGCACTGAGTGAGAAGCGCTCTGTGGCCTCACACAAAAGCTGTTCTTCTCCACAAGGGACTTGAGTGCATGCAAAACCCTCCTGTGAATGCCCACCCCTTGCTGGGCCGTTTGCTGGGATAATATTCACTGAAGGTGCTGGCTGCCTCTGATCCTGGTTTGTTTGTTTATTTTTTTAAATTGCATTACTTTTTCTTGAGGTTTAAAGCACTTCAGCGGGGAAGCAAATGTTTGTCCCTCAGGGTAAGGACCAGTACGTGGAGGCCAGCAGTGGCTATATCACACTACGTTCCCCTTTTGTGCCACAATCCCTGAGAGCTGATGGAGAGCTGCCAGGAAGCCAGTCTTTTATGGACACATCTACAGACCCAGAGACACTCCTGTCCCTTAATTGCCTGTGATTGAAATTGGGACTTAGGCTTGTTTGCAACCTGGGGATCAGTCACCCCTGCTCTCCACCGCCAGCCCCTGCCTGGAAACTACTGATTGCACAATCTGCAAACCAGAACTGGACCACAACCAAGGCTCAGCATTAGCATGAGGCTATAGAGGAAGTTCTGACTGAGGAACTGGCCGAAGGGAGGGGATCTTTTCAGTTCCCCACCTCCAGTGGGACACCTGCAGCGCACTAGGAGGCTTTAACTTTTGGCATTTTTCAAGCAGCAACCTCTTGGCTTCCCGCTGCCCTGACCCCTACCCTTTACCAGCAACTGGCGCTCCCGTCATCCAAACAGGTGCAGAGGCATAGTCTATAAAACAACAGACACCCCGGATCTTGGGCAGAAAACTAGGGTTATATCCTGCAACCTGTATTCTTAATAAACAGAACAAGTCCCATATCAAGTTCAACTCATAAGAATTAAAAATGAAGAGATAAAGGAATCGACCACAAGTGATGGAACAACAACAAAAAAAAACCCTGAGAAAAATCTAAACACAGCAGAACTAGATAGTTTACCTGATGAATTTAAAGCAATAGTCCGAACTATGCTTATTAAAACAAGGGAAATGAGAAAGCTGGAATTTCTATAGTATTATTATAATTACTGTCATTAACTCCATCAACCAAATGTCACCAAGGTTTTTGCTTCATTCTGTTTCACTCATGTAGCTTTGCAAAGTCACCTAACTCTTACTCACCTAACAACAAACCAGTCTGGCCGGGACCCTGAGCTTCCTCCCTAAATTCCCCATCCCCTGGTGGATTTCACTTTAAATCAGTCCTCATGCTCCTGCAGGTCCCCATGAGACCATTCTGCCTGGTCAGGGCACATGGAAGGCAGTGGAAGCTCCAGCCTGTGCAAAAGACCTGTTTGCACAGAGTGAGAAGCGCTCTGTGGCCTTGTACAAAAGTTGTTCTTCTCTACATGGGACTTGTGTGCATGCAAAACCCTTATGTGCATGCCTACCCCTTGCTGGGGCATTTGCTAGGATGACATTCACATGCCTTGTTTAAAAACAGAACCAGGCCCACAGAAGTCACAAACTCCATGTGTTCCCAAGCATCTTTTCTTCTTCACCCCATTCACTGAGCTTTAGGTCAAAATTCATGTGGTTTTATCAGGGCTGGCATCTCCATGCTGCCATGCTGTGCAGAAGCAGCCAGGGGCAGGCGTCATTCTACTTCTACCCCCAGGACACATGAGCGACACATGGCCGCACAGAAGAGTCCCAGCTTTTGTCCAGGACTGCTTCATTTCTCCACCCAGGAAAATTGACATGCGCATCATATTTTGGAATGAACATTCTTTCAAACTAAGCTATTTCTATTTTTGCAACCACACTAGTGACCAAGATTTATTTGTATAGAGATGTATTTATTTGTCTAGAGATATGAGTAAATCTTTGCACTTTGCATTTTTTAGAATAATTTCATCTATTCTATCCTTTCTGGTGTTCTCCTTAGATTATGATCTAAGGTCATAGAGACAGATGGTCAGGGCTTAGCTAAAGGATCTAGGGTGTATTAGTTATGTAAACTTTGCAAGTTACTCAAACTGTTTTACGTTTCAGCTATTTGTATAGTCGTAAAAAAAAAAGTAGACTTTCAAATAGAAGTAGGAAAATAATTTTCAAAAATATTATTATTATATCAGGTGTCTGAAGTCACCTATAGGATAATAGATCATGGATTACAGCTCCCAAATCTTCTATGCTCACCAACCCCCTGCTAGTATTTTTCTATTCTTCTACCATTGTCTTTTGTCACTTGTCTAGGCAGCTTTTGAGTTACCAGCAAAGATCCTCAGTCCCTCTTGTACAGTCTCTTCCCCTTGAGTGTGTGCTGGATTTATTTCAAACAAACAGGACATAGAAAAAAATTAATGGGCTCTCACTCCAGAGATTAGGTTTTAAATGATTGTGATTTCCATCTTGCTCTCTCAAATTTTTATTTTTTGTTCTCCTGATATAAGGCACCTTGTTGTAAGTTCCCCTATGGAATAGGTAATATGGCAAAGAACTGAGGGTGATCTCTGACCAATATCTAGGGAAGAAACAATTGCAACTCTAACAATCCATAAGGAACCTCCTTCCATGGGAGTAAGCTTGGAACTGGATCCTCCCCTAGCCAAGCCCTAAGCTGACACCTTGACTGGATTCTTATAAGGAAGCCTGAAGCAGAGGATGAGTTACACCACACTCAAATGCTTGGCCCACAGAGCTGAGAGATAATAAATCTTCGTTTAAGCTACAAAGTTTGGGGGAACTTGTTAGACAGCAATCGATTACTAAGACACCTAGGTTACTACAATCATCTAGTTGGTTTCCTGACTTCTATTGTTAACCATTCAGAGAGCCCACAGACTTATCCTTCAAACAGATCTGATCAAGTCACCCCTCAACTCAAGCTCCCTTTTCTTTCAGAGTAAGGCAAAGACCTCACAGGAACTAAAAGAGCCTACAACTACCCTCTGCTCTGACTCAAATCCCACGGCTTACTCACTTGCAGCCCTGCTCCATGGCCTTCTTAACTACTCCTCGAGTACTTGGGCTGTGCTCACTCGCTGGCTTCTGCACTGGCTCTTGCCTTTCACCAAAATTCTCTTCCCCCACCTGTTCTCATATCTAATGTTCTTGTATGCTTCAAATATTTAATCAAATGTCACCTACTCAATGAGGCCTCAACTGACCATCTTATTGTCTACTTCCACACCCCTCCACCCCCACTCCTTTACACGTTCTACTTTTCTTCTTCCAGAGTATTCATCACCTTCTAACTTAGGACATGGGTTACTTGTTTTGTTTATTGTTTATTGGCTCTGTCCTCCACAATATGTAAACTCCAAGATAGAAAATGTGTCTTTCTTTTCTGTTTTTTAGCAAATGATGAATGACGTACCCTTCTCTCCATAGTTTATTCCTTTACAAAGATCCATATGCTTTCTTTAGCTTATAAAATTAGTTAACAGGGACTCAGGCTGACAGTTTACTCTTTATAATTACTCTTTATTTTACATCACAGTTTCTAAGATTTGTGAGTCTGTGATCACCTAAGCTAAGGTAAACCATACCAGCTATAGTTTACCAAGAGGAATCTATCACCTCATCAGAACTTTAGAATCAAAAGCATGAAGATAACTTAAAAATGAAAAATACTGATATAAACTCAGAGCTTGAATAGTGATTCCTTATTAAATGCATTAAATAAAATAAAAGCTCACAAGCTCACATGTGAAATATGAGATAATAAGGACTTTTGTGCAAATGAGTTTTATACTATTACAGACTTCTGTCTTTGGGTGGAAGTATGGAATAACCCCAAGACATTCTTTATGTTTATCAAAAATCTGATTGTTAAGCAGTTCAATTTCTTTGTTCAGTTTTTGTGGCTTATATCATATTTTGATTCTAAAACCAATTTCCCTAGAAACAGGAGCAGGATTCAACTTGTCACACACGCACAAATAAAGGCCCCTTTTATTCTGTTCATTTCCTTCTTAGCTGAAAGGCTTTCAAATCTGTGAACAACCTGACTCTTATGGCTGCCTCTGTACCTGAGCAGTGGCTATACCCAAGCAGGAGAGTGTTATATGTGGCCTCCAGGCATGCCAAGTGCTACAACCCCCACTGTGTGTTAATGGGCTGCAAAGCTTATCAGTCCCAACTGAAACAAGACCTTTATGCTTTAATACTTTAAACCTGGTGCCACCCACATTTATGCCTGCACACATATATACTTATGCTCTTGTGCGCACTCACACAAACACACACACACACACACACACACACACGACAAGAGACAGCTTGGATAAAAGGAATTTCAAGCTGGTAAGATAAGTTACCCCAACTCCTGTTGAGCAGGTGAACTGAATCATGGATTGGCAACCCTATTCAAACAATTTTGAAGCTTCAAACATTGACCATGAGGCACCAGGTTAGATGAAAACATGTGATCATGCCTAATGATTGTCTCACAATTTCCTGGAGGGAGACAGTGGAGAGCTCACCAGTGCAGCTGGGGTATAGCCCAACTGCGCATGCATGTCAAGGGCATAGCCCAAGCCAGAACAAGCTATGCTTCTGCTCTCCTCCCTGCCCGCTGGATTTATCCTTTAACTGTCTCCTTGTAAACTCCCTGCTGAGAGCCATGTTATAGTATCTTCCCCAAACTGACTCCCTCATGCCCGAGTCTCTTTAATAAAGTCTCACCTGGTTTAACTATCGCTAGTTCTCTCTGGTAAATTCTTTCTCTAGTGGGCAAAGGACCAACACTTTTGGGGTTGAGACCTCTGACACAAGCATACACCCCCAAAACAATGCTCTTTTCCAAAATCGTGTTGGAATCTGTTATAGCTTAACAGTTGTGTGAAATAAAAAAGAAAAAGAACAAAAGGAAGCGAATACTTTATAGCTGTTTTAAAGACTGATACAAATAATGCCCAACCACAGTAGTTAAACACACACACACACACACACACATCTGAGAACACTTCAAGTTTGACAAAAGAAAAGAGAGTCAAAAACTTGTTTCTTCATGGATGGAGCTAGAAGGAATTATACTCAGTAAAACAAGTCAAAAGGCAAGAGAAAAATATTGGATGGCTTCACTTTAAGGAGGAATATGAAAGAACAACTACAACAAAAAATAAAAATGAAGAAAACAAAAAAACAAGAGAAAGCTCAAGGAAATGGGCAATTACAACCCAAAACAAACAAACAAACTCAACAAGATCAAAAGGTTAAAGATAGACCAAAGGGACCATGGGTGGGGGTAGGGGGAGAGGAGGGCAAAGACCGGGATGAGGGCAGAAAGAGCACAAGGGACTGAGGTGCTGGTGCACGGGTGAGATGGTGGTAGGAACTCCCTGGGGACTAAAAATGATGCCAAATACAATTAAATAAATCTAATGAGAAAAAATAAATAATAATTTAAAAAAAAAAAACTCGTTTCCTGGGCTAAACAGTTTGTGGAACCCTGAGCTGGGGACGTGCAGGCCCTGCCAACAGCACTCATTCAGCTGCACATCGCAGGAGTTAGCAGGACGAATGAGACTGTCTGCCTGAGAAGCCGTCTCTGCAGCTGGCCTCTTCGGATCCAGAGCAGCTCCCATTGGCAACAACCCATACCACAGTGAGGGGAGGGTGGGCAGAGATAAAGGGGGGAGCTCAGACATAGTGGTGGGAGCAGCCTCAACACTGGAGCACAGACCATATTAGCAAAGAACAGCAAGTCACATGCACTGTTTGAAAAGAGGCCTGTCCCAGGGAATAGCTCAGCCTTTACTCTGTCCCTGATAGTCACCAGCCCTGACGTGGGCGGGAAGATCATGTTTCAGGCTGAATGTTCATCTGGCTGAAAATTATTGAGGCAGGTGGGCAACCTGGCTCAAGGTGGTCAAAAGTGCAAACTTCCAGTTATAAAAGCAAACCTGGAGATAGTGTATACAGCATGGTGACTGCAGTCATACTCCACTGTATATTTGAGTGTTGGTAATGAAGGAGTGTAGGCTCAGAGAACTATCAGGTCTTTCCACCCTCCCGCCACTGGTATGAAGATGGACACCTGCGGTGCTGTGAGCATGCCTAGGAGGGCATGCTCAAGTGGGCACACCTGAGTTTGGACACAGGCTTCTATGGGCGTCATCACGAGGATGCCAGGACCAACAGTAAGGCCAACAAGATCAGTAAAGCAACCGAGAGGGTGACATGCGCCAGGGGCTGGGAGGCCTGCCAGCCTCCTGGCCCCCGGCACGCTTGCCTGTCAAGGGCCAAGAGGCCTTTCCTTTACCCCCGTCTGCTAAGAACCATCCAGAACTTGCTTGGTGCCACCTTCCTACTGCTACAAGGAGGAAGTTGGGGAAGGGGTACAGGCAGTCAGTTAGGAACAGGGTGGCCCAAGCCCCTAAGTTCACTTAGCTTGATTGAGAAACACTCTGTTGGAACCAGAAGATCTCCCTCCCCAAATCCCAAGCCCTAGGTCCATTTATCAATCTGATTAGAGAACAATTCTGGACCATGAGGGTGCCCCCCCAACCCAGTAAAGAGTGGAACATCAAGAACACCAGCACAATAACACAATGCTAAAGCAATGGACCAAAGCTTGTTTGAGGAACGTAGGCCAGGTAACGTGGGCAAACTCAGTGGACCTAGGTGTGCCCAGCCAATCAGCAAGGGACACAACACAGAAACACCCAATGGCCAAACCCCCACTCCTTGCCCACAGTACTCACATAAGTCCCTACTTCTTGTCACCTCAGTGGCTACCCACTCAGAACCCCTCTCTGTTGGGAGAGTTTTCCCGTACGTCCTCTTGTCTAGCAATGAATCTCTTGCTTTTCTGTAACTTTGGTCTCAAAATTGAATTCTTTCTTCACCAAAGACAAGAAGTGAGCAAGAGCCCACCTCGGGTCTTCAGACTCCCAGCCTGCTCCAGAACCCAATTAACTAAGATAGTAGCTCTTAAAAGTTCTCATCACAAGAAAAAAAGTCTGTAACAATATGTGGTGACAGATGCTACCTAGACTTAGTGTGATGGGTATTTTGTAATATACACAAATGTCAAATCATTCTGTTACACACCAAAAAAAATGTTGCATATCAAATATATCTCAATCAAAATTATGTATTACTATTTATATATTTGTATATTTATTGAGAGCCTCCTATTTATTTTGGGGGGGTAGGGGCATGGCAGGGAACAAAGCAGTCGAGGTTCCAGGCCCCAGGAAGCAATAGATACTCACGCTGTGCATTCTGGGGAATTTACTTACTATTTCCAAGCTTCAGTTTTAATGGGACCTAAAATATTATTTACCTCCGAGGGCTATTATAAGGATCAAAAAATATGAACATCAAGTGCTTTACAACATTGTCAGGCACATTCAATATATGTTAGGTATTGTGTCAACTGTGTCAACTGTTATTGTCATTATTTGCCAGACACTATGCATAGAAGAGAACAAAATCTGTGATGCCTGCCACCATGAAGCTTCTGTTTAAGTGGAGGTGAAGTACAATTGACAACCAAATAAATGCCTAGTAGGTCAGATGATAGTAAATAAAATGCACAAAAACAAAGAATAAGAAAAATAAGGACTAAGGAAATGAAACTTCTCTGAAAATAAGGAAGGAAATAGAACATGACTAATAGAAAGCATGTGTCCTTCCCAAGCATACCTGACACCCCCCAGGCCCCGCCGAAAGAAAAAGCATTAAAAAAAAATACCACATGCTCCTGTTTTTATACAGAAGAAAATAATCCTTATGGGAGTTATCTCTCTTAAGTCCTAGAGGCTCCTAAGTTGAGAAGATTATCCTTATTTCTTTTCTCTTAGAAGATTAACATTATTGTGCCATGCAACATCCCCAACTGTAAATCTTCTTGGCATGATGGCAATTTCAAGACACTCCAGTTTAAAAAATATAACCTTGAACCTATACTCACACACACACAATTTCTTTTTTATTCCATTCTTGATCAAGGGTTAGAGAGGAGAAGGGCTAATGAGTATCATTTACACCTCTAGACACACACACACACACACACGCGCGCGAGACCATGATGTTGCCCTGACTTTGCAAGAAACAGCACACACAGTAGATTCATATCGACAAGGAAAACCAAGACACGTAGTGCAACAACATATGACTCTTGTTAACTCAATCCTCAGAGAGCATCTGAGTGGCTTCTAAAATTTATATTAATTATTAAATGGAAGCTTCAGGGGCAGAGAGAACCCACTAATCATAGTTCTATTTACCCTCATCACCTGCTGTTTGCTATGGGTATATTTAAAGTCATAATCATGTCTCCTATGATGGAGGATTTGGGATGCTTTGTGGTTACATTTGGAAGACATTATATAGCCACATCAAATGTGAATGTGGTCTGCCTTAGTAGAAACTGATGTCATCGCCTTAGAGTTAGACCACATTGACCCTGTGGACAGATGAGATTTAAGTCTACAGGGAGTCCTGAGGAAAGAAAAATAATTCCTTAAAATATGCACAGGAAGGGAATTGTTACCTAGACCTTATAGCACTTATATCATCGCTCATCAAAAACTTAAAGAACAAAAGAGCAAATGATACGTACTGATTTTGCAATATTATCTTGACCAAAGGTTGTTTCCAGAAGAATGAGAGACTACTTCACACCTGTTAAAAACTAAGGAGCCCTCCCACTCCTTTCCCCCCCCCCCCCCCCCCCCCCCCCCCCCCCCCCCCCCCANGATTTTGCAATATTATCTTGACCAAAGGTTGTTTCCAGAAGAATGAGAGACTACTTCACACCTGTTAAAAACTAAGGAGCCCTCCCACTCCTTTCCCCACCCCACCCCCCACCTCCCCACCCCCACACACACATACACACAAAGTTCCTTTGTGCCTGTTGGGAAAGAAGCAAAGGGGTTTCATTCCCAGGCTCAGGGCCGCGTCATGGACCTGGGACCAATGTGTTTGCACAGGACTCCTCTCTCGAATGGTTCTGGCCCTGGCATTTAATGTTCTGTTCTCACCTCTGGAATTGCTTAGAAAGTTAACTTTACAGTTGAGTGGGAGATTTGGAGCTTCAGTCACACACAGAAAACACTCTTGCTTGGTTCTGAGTCAGTTGCCCCAACTCCTGGTATCCCATTCCCATTTGCTTCCTCCCTCTTTTCCTGTTTCCCCCACTCTGTGACCACTGTGATCCTCTGCAGATCTGCAAGGCCTACTGGGTCAAGCCCACCAAGGAAGGCCCTCACTCTAGCCTTGTGCTCCACCCCAGGAGGCACCTGGGCACTGGGCGGTCAGTGACACCTGCACCACCTCCCCCAATCTCCTCCACTGCGTACACATTGCAAGGGGGCACAGGCTGCTGGCAGCACCAGGGTGCACTGGGCAGGTGATGGCAGTAGCAGGCCCTGGCCCACTGTGAGCCAGCCACAGTCTTGGCTTGGAGGCCGAAGCAGTAATTGCAGCATCTCCACCCCTGACATGGGAGATGCCACCGCAGAGAAATGAATACTCGGTCCCTAACTGTTGCCCTCAGAAACCCCTGAATTAAAAACCCCGTTACTATCTTACCAAGCTCTCTATTTGCTTTGGAGCCTGACAACTAAAGGGACTCATGGAGCAGGTGGGACTTGGGAAGTACAAAAGGGACTAGTTGCCTCGATTTATGTCACTTAAGCAAATGTCTGGGATAAGTGCATTACGGATCTGTGGAGCCAGGAAGGCCCGGGCAGGTTATCTAGGATGCGAGCAGACAGGTCAAGGAGGAGTTCTGGCGCCCTTGGTGGCTTTCTTAGGTGTAGCAGCAGGAAGGGAGCACAGGAGCAAGGTTCAGGACAGACGGGTCAAGGAAGGGAGTCTCTGGAGCCTTCGGTGACTTTTATGCTTTTATTGCTCTCTACATCAGAGGTGGCATCAGGTACATGGCAGGTAGGAGTGCCGGGGGGCCAGGAGGCTGGCAGGCCTCCCAGCCCCCGGCGCATCTCACCCTCTCTGCTGCTGCTTGCTGTTCTTCTGTTCTCCCGCTGCTCTCACTGCTGCTCGTTGGTGCTCTCGCTGTTGGTCGGTCCTGTTGGTTCTGTTGGTCCTGGCGTCCTCATGACGCCACCCATTTAAGCCGGTGTGCAACTCAGGTGCGCCCACTTGCGTATGCCCACCCTGGAATGCTCGCAGCACCACAGGTGTCCATCATCACAGCGGTGGGCGGTGGAAAGACCTGATTTCTCTAACCCTACACTTAGGCTTTTATTACATCATTATATCAGAGGCGACAGGGGGCTGGGAGGGCCAGGAGGCTGGCAGGCTCCTAGGCCCTGGCGCATCTTCACTCTCTGGGCTCTAGCCTCTCATGTCTCTGCTACTACTGCAGCTTCTTCTGCCTTTCTCTTTCTCTCTGCTCTCCCTTCTCTCTCTCCTCTGTTCTTTCTCCTGGCATCCTCGTGACACTGCCCTTATACGCTGTCTCAACTGAGGTGCACCCACAATGGCGGGAGGGCGGAAAAGCCCAATACTTTTCCACTTACCCTACAGAATTCATCCTCAGGAGATATTTATTGATGCTTACATGTGCCAGCACGTGGACAGGGTCAGGACAGGCCAGTTGTGGCGGCCACTCCAAGCACCATAGGCTATTTATGTCTCCCCTGCTACCACAACTGGCTTAGATAAAATCCAGGAATTCTAAATATTCCTAAAATACTTTTCAGTTAAATGCAAGAGCACAAAGTCAACTATGGATAGTGGTGAAAACTGAAATAAGAAAAAAAGCAGTTCTTCATGAGAAAGACTTCCATATTTCCCAAGGCTTGGTCAGTTTATCTCAGATAGGGAGCACGTCTATTAAGAATTCATATTCCGGGCCTCCCTGGTGGCGCAGTGGGTTAAGCAACGCACTGTGAAGCAGACCGCAGCCACTGCAGCACGAGTTCGATCCCTGCTGCCGGCCAGGGAGGG
>JAGFMF010011671.1:88374-196765 GCA_019455555.1 Galemys pyrenaicus | reverse complement strand
TCCCCGCTCTGTCTGTGGTGAATCCTCTCACCCCCACACCTCTGGCCTGTACCCCAGTGCTTGTATGCATAAATAAATAAATCTTTTAAAAAAAAAAAAGAATTCATATTCCTCATCTCTCCCTCAGAACCTTCAAGCCAAAGGAGAGGTCACTGAGTCTGCATTTATGCAAGTTCTCTGCTTGGTTTTCACACTGGGTGGGCGGGGGGTTGGGGGTTCATTGATAAAAGCTTTCCATCACTTGAAAAGGAATCCTCAAAAATTCAATATGTCTAGTGTCAAACAGAGTTCCTATTAAAATTCAGATTCCCTGAGCACTGAGCACTCAGAGATTCCAATTCAACAGTTCTAGAATCTGTATTTTGACAGGCCACTCTCTCACCCCTGCCCCAAACTTCTTATGCAAGCAAGCCTCACCCATACCTTGAAAATGGTAACATACAAAAGTAAAGCATGAAATTCTCAGTTTTTAGGATTTTAGAATGTCCACATTAAACTTTAAATCTTCTACCATCCAACAAATGCTGTGCTTGGGGCCAGGAATGGGAAGATAAGTTGGTCCCTTTCGAAGAAGATCGGAGTTCAGAAAGAAAAGCAGCCGAGTAAGCAATGGCGACCACATACTTTAAATGGATCGCATATGTGTGCAGCCCCTTAAAATGTAGAGTAGCACTGACTAAATACCATGACTCTTTAACAGTAACCGAGGAATACAGGCTCTTAAAATAATAGTAGCTCTACCTATCAAGTTTCTACTATATGCTAGATATAGTGAGAGACACTTTTCAAACTATAACACCTGACAAACTTGCACAGTTCATTTTCACAGCCACTTTTTACATATTTGGAAACAGGCTCAGAGGATTTAAATAATATCTCAGCATAAGATCTCAAAGTGAGTGGACTGTGGGTCTACCTCATGCTAAAAACTGTTTTCCTGCTAGAAAAGCTATTCCTCGCACTTACAGATGTTGGGGGTTTACAACGTATTTTCAACGTTCTAGTTGATTCTCATTACTATGGTAAAAAAAATATATATATTTAACTTTTGTCTTTTGATATGTGCATATATATTTACATCAGCAAAGTTATGCTTAGTTGAAAACAAAGAACAACCCATGATCTTTGTGGTTTCTAACAACAAAGCCTGGCTTCTTGCTCACAGTGATGTCTGCCCTTATTCTGGCTGCTGCTACCCTTGTGGCAAAGGCAGTAGAACTTAGCCGAGAGCTCTTCTACTCAAAGCTTTCACTTGAAAAGGACTTAGGTCACTCACTATTTCTTAAATTCACAAAGTGAGTCACATGGCTAAGCAGCTGTTCAGGTGCTATTAAGAAATGGTACTTCAGAGGCCTCCCTGGTGGCGCAGTGGGTTAAGCAGTGCACTGTGAAGCAAACTGCAGCCACTGCAGCATGGCTCAGCAGACCTCTCCTGCCTCGCTCACTGCTCCCCTCAGCAGTGTTTCAGTCCATCTGCCTGTTCTGTTCCTCACTCTGTCTCTGGTGAATCCTCTCACCCCCCCACCACCTCTGGCCTGTACTCCAGTTCTAGTATGCATAAATAAATCTTTAAAACAAACAGACAAAAGAAATGGTACTTCTTCCCTGAGTGAGAGGATTTGGCACAGTGAAGCACTTCTGCAGCTAACGTTCTTTCTAAACACTGGGGCTGTGTCATTCCCTGAGGTCAGCGGGCATACTGGCGGTGAATGTTCCTGGCATTGAGACAGGTCCCAAGGATACAGGACAAGACACGTGGAAGCCTGTTTCTCTGGCTGTTCAGCAGTGTAACCCCCAGGAGGCTATGCAGGAGGCTATGCTGAGGTGTACAGACTAACCCCGCCTGAAACAGAGGTTCTCACAGGCAATTTTAATAATTTTATATCTGTCTTTGTATTTGTGGAGCCCAACCCTGAGGGTAATATTATGAACCCCAGTAGCATTTACTACTTTATTTAAAGATCAACCAGTATCTTTCTACTTGAAAACTGTGTGGACAGGAAGTTCCAAAGAATGTTACAAGTAATTCACCACTGACAACAAGTTTTTTAAATAATTGGCATTTGGGGGCCTCCCTGGTGGCACAAGGGGTTAAACACCACACTGTGAAACATCCCCAGGCAGGGAGGGGACCCACATGGCACAGCAGACCTCTCCTGCCTAATCTGCTGCTCCCTCTCCACTTTGTCTCTGGTGAATCCTCTTACCAACCCCCAACCCCACCCACACAGACCTCTGGCCTGTACTCCAGTTCTTGTATGCATAAATAAATCTTTTAAAAAATTGACACTTTTAATAGAACATATTTAAGAATATCTTTTTAATACCAGCAAGCCTATTTTCTTGCATTCTGATGTTTTCATGAACAGGGGAGAAAGGGTGGGGCTACTGCTTCTTCCTGAAGAATTGTTTTTAACTATGATTACACCCATCAATATGAATCACATGTGTGAACTTCAATTTACATGTGTTATACCAGAAGAACAGGTTGAGAATCACTTATCTAAACCACAACCACGTTTATCCTTCTATATCATTGCAAATAATTCCATGTGTGTTCTTTCTAGCCAACAGCCCTTCCCCCAACAACAAGAACCTTATTTCCCCCTTTTCTTGTATTGATTCCAGCTTAATCTCATGCTATTAGAGGATATATCATCACTTGGCACAGCTAGGGAACTTTTTCCTCAAGTAAGGGCCGCTGGTGCAGAGAGAAAAAGCAATCTCATGAGAAATACAAAGTAGTAAACAATTTTACTGAGACATGAAGAAATAAAAAAGCATTTCATCTATTAATTTTCTAAGTCATAACAACAACTAAATGAAAAGATGAAAATTTCCCATTCATCTCATAAAGATCTGTAAACAGAAAGTATTTGGGAATAATTATAGCAGAGTTTGCAGGCTGCCAAGAATGAATTAGTCCTAGTGAAGCTAGTTTAGTTCAGAAGAAATAAAGTAGCAGTATCTAAGGATTAGCATCCTCCCACCCTTGATCTGGAGCCAGGGGCAGACAATGAGTTACCTCTGCAGAGGTATTTGTGGTCAGAATCCAAGTAGTAGAAGGCTCCCGTCTCTCAAATAGAAGCCCAGAGCTTCAAAAATGGAAAAAAGGAATTACTTGTTCAATGACCAAAATAAATTTTATTTCCCTGGATTTCAAGTCAAGTGTTTTAGGGCTTGATGTGAATAGATACAAAATGTGAATAGATACAGAAAATGGACAAGCATATTTTAGATATTCTGGTCCCAACTTAAAACATAACACTGTAAGAAATCCGAATTTACGTAGATGACGGTAGCTGCTCCTAAGTGAGGAAACAGAAGGGCTTTGATTGTCTTTAAAAAGCAAGCAAGCCTCTGAAGCCTGCCTTGAAGTAAAGACAATGTATATGCTATCATTTCTCCCTTTGAAATCAATAGCAATTAAATTTCAGAGATATGCAAAGCAGGAAAATACTAGTATTCCTAGTTCTTATAGAAACAACCAAGCTCTAGACAACTGTACCAGGGTGGGGGTGGGGAGAAGCAGATAAATGGTTCAAATACACACAGCAAGGGGAAATATTTTATTTTTCTGTGTGATGTTAAACAGTCTTTCTATGCCAGCTGATTGCATGAATGATCTGGGTCAGACAAAACCCACTATTTGAACTAGATGATAGTTCGCATATTAAATCCTTCCTAAAGGCTCTGCATCCAGAAGTGAACATATAGGTATAATCGAAAAATAATCAGTTTCTGGGAAACAAAAGCTATTTGTTTCTGTCAAGGAAATCAATTTCACACAGATCACTTCAGGAAGAAGGATCAATGCCTGAATTTTATTAGGAAAGACAGGATGATTAGTAAACTAATTCTTCACTAAAAAGGAGGACAGACTTCCACTTAAAAGAAGGAAACAGTACTTGTGCATTATTAGATACTTAACTGGAAAAGGCTACATTAACCTGTTTACTGAATGGGAAATGTTCCCTCTCTTCCCTTTAGCCAAATCTTCCTGTCTCCTCTCTCTGGGTTTGGTGGTTACTAAAAGCTACACCCTGATTTAAACCTTCCTTCAAATAATATTTTTATGACTCTTTTCACAAATCCTCTACCGAGAAGCAGAACTTTAGTGTGCATGGAATGACTACAGTTAATTAGCTGCTCCCTCCCTCTCTCCAGCCAATCCTTTACTGTGAAATTGAACCTGAGGTTGAGAACTTGTGGGTCAGTCATAGGCAGTGAAACAGGGAGTTCCAGAACAACAGTGTAACATTAAAAGGCTTCAGGAGGGCCTCCCTGGTGGTGCAAGGGGTTGAGAGCTGCCCTGTGGAGCTTCTGCAGCCACTGCAGCACCAGTTCGATCTGCAGCCAGGGAGGGGACCCACATGGCGCAGCAGACCTCTTCTGCCTGCCCACTGCTCCCCTCAACAGTGTGTTTCAGTGGACCTGCCTGTTCCACTTCCCACTCTGTCTCTGGTGAATCCTCCCACTCCCACCCTCACGCCTCTGGCCTATACCCCAGCTCTTGTATATATTAAAAAAAAAAGTGCAAGCATTTTTCATATATTTTAAGCTTCCATCATATAGTAGTTTTCTTTATAAGATCTTTTTGTTTTAAGGGAGTGAGACTGTCCTTGCCAAATCCAACTGCCCGGATATAGCTTGGCGCCGCGGCTGTGCGATGACCTCCCCCGCCAGGTGTGAGCTGAGGTTGTGCTTTCCACTGGCTACTCCCTTTCCAGAAAAACGAGAATTCTCTGACAAAGAACTGAGCTGGAAGATTTTCCGTGGCCTTCTGGAATCTTCTTTAGGACACACATGGTCTCTAGGACACCTCCTGCATCCTTCCCTCCCTCCACAGCCTCGTCTCTGTATTTCCAGTGCAGTCAAGAGTCATGTAACCAGGGCCGGCTGCATTTCCTCTCCCAAGGTAATTCCATTATGAAAATCCTTGCACGCTTAATCCCATCCTGGCATCTACATCTAATGACCGGGAGTAACAAAGGAAGCAAGTTTCCTGCATTTCATGAAGGTGACCGAGTAATAAGGAGAAAACAACAACTTCAAAACCAGGACTCAACCAAACTTGCTCAGTGCCCGCCCGTGGGTCACCCTCCTTCCAGGACTGAAAGTCACCAAGGTTTACATTTAAATTTTGGACAAATTACACATACAGTGCTGATGATGTGCTTAATTTAAAACTCCTTAAAGCACACATGTACATGAAGGCTAAATCCATAAGTGACGTGAACTTATTCTGCTGAGAATCTGAGATACTCTGGACTGCTTAAAACCATGTATGAGTCTAAAACATCCATGAACCCTCAGGCCTCTGAGTCATTCTAGGCACCTTCTTTCCACCCAGTGCCTCTCCCTGGTTTCCTACCTACTGAATTTCTACTTGTTCTTCGAAATGCCATTCAAACCAAAAGCCCCTCCCTGCTGTCCCCTGTCTGACTTTCCTCCCTGTAGAGTCTGTGTTTCTTTACAGATTTGTACTCAACTTTCTGGACTTCACTGAAGTCTCTATCCATTAAGAATTTTTTCTAGTGCCAGCCGTTGATGGCTCACTAAAAGTGCCTGACACAACCGGACGATTATCGTCATCAACTCACAGAACAAGAATTCTGGTGAAGGTGGTGTGCCTGGCTTTGTTCTAGTGTCCTCAAGGATGTACTTTCTCTCTGTCCACCAGATCATCCCAGTAAATCAGAAATACTGTCTTTCAGCTCTAAACACTATCACCTCAAAATTCACACCCAGTGGCAGGAGAGACACAGAGCATTCCACCCACCTTTCTCTCATTTTTGATGAGGGAGGTAATCCTTGGGAATTTGCCTTTTGTCTTATTGGCCAGAACAGGGTCATAGGATGATTCCCACCAGTACAGCAAAAGGGAATAGAATTATGTGATTGGCTTTAAACCAACAATGATCAAACCCAGAAAGAATCCCCCTTCTTTGTTGTTGTTGTTTTAAAAATTCATTTATTTATGCATACAAGAACTGGGATGCAAGCCAGAGGTGTTGGGGAGATAGGAGGACAGTGAGAGGATTCACCAGAGACAGAGTGGGGAGCAGAACAGGCAGATGGACTGAAGTACACTGCTGAGGGGAGCAGCAGTGAGGCAGGAGCAGTCTACTGTGCTAAGTGGGTCCTCTCACTGGCTGGGGATTGAACTGGTGCTACAGTGGCTACAGATGCTTCATAGTGTGGTGCTTAACCCCTTGCACCACCAGGGAGGTCCAGAATCCCCCTTCTTTGAACAAATTTTTACTGAAGGCCATGATCATAAGCATCAAATCACCAAAAAAAAGAAGTCTTGGTATTTATAGAAGAGACACTACTCACCAAAAACCCCATATAGTTCTCCTATTTCAGAAGTGATCAGCTGGGCCTCCCTGTGGCTCAGTGGGTTGAATGCCACACTGGGAAGCATCTGAGGCACAGCAGCAATCCCTGGCCAGGGAGAGGACCCACATGACAAAGCAGACCTCTCCTGCCTTGCCCGCTGCTCCCCTCAGCAGTGTGTTTCAGTTCATCTGCCTGTTCTGCTCCCCACTCTGTCTCTGGATGAATCCTCTCACCTCCCGCACCTCTGGCCTGTACCCCAGCTCTTGTAGGCATAGATAAATAAATCTTTTTTTTTAAAAAAAGTTATCAGCTGTCAGGCTGACTTTCTCTGTCCTTGGTTCCAGCAACAACGCTGATTATAGTTACCTGATAATTTGTTTGTAATGTATGTTTATAATCTCCTTCTCCCGTCATTCTAAAGCTACTAGTCAGCTGACAATTGCTCTTCAAAGATGACTTTGCCCCAGTTGGGAGTATTCCATGTGTTATTAATAGTTTTCTTTAAACAACAACCATTTTGGAAAGAATCATTTATAGAAAGCAATCTATAGAATGATGTATCTAGAGAAAACTTTCTATTGGATTTAGGGAGAATGTGCACATTACTCCACAAACTCAACTATGTGTGCAAGAATCACTGCAGCTACTTAGTCACTAACAAGTACCTTAATTTGATGACCACCCCTTAGGCCATGCAGGTAGGGAATTTAACTCTGCCCCTAGTGTTCCCTTTCTGGCCAAAATCAACATGAGTTCATGGCATATTGCTAAGGACTATGCACATTTAGGCGTAGTTCTAGGAACTGATGCACTTTTCTGCTGGTCGCCTATTCACAAAATTTCTACCCCCAACCAAATTGATGTTAGGTCATTTGTCCACTAATATGGAATCCTCAGCAATTTTTCACCTTTTCTTTGTTATTCCTTTCCAGCACAGGGGAATGTTTTTTTCTATTCTGGGACAGTAACTGGTGTTGCCTTAAGTAAATGAGGTTATTTTCTGGATGCTTCACATGTAGTTCTATAAGCTTCTTTAATTAAAACATTATTTCTAATGCCCAAAAAAAACAGAGAGGCAGCAAGGTTTTGAATATAACCTCTGGAGTCAGTCTGTCTAGATTTGATATGTGGCCTGTGGAAATTTACTAACCCAACTGCACGTCAGTTTCTTCATCTGTAAAATGAGGATAATGAAACTATTATCAAGTAACTTGTCTGAGGCTTAAATGAATTGACATATATAAAGTATTCCAAAATAGTATCTCACATTTACTAAGTACTATTACTATTTTTATTTCTAAAACACAAAAAGTTAAAATATTAGAATTTAGATGACATTTGCTTTTTCCAAGCATTTAATAAAGGACATATTGAGTCATATGCAGATACTTCCTTGATAAATACATTGACGATGGTTGAGGTAGGTTAGTCAGGATGGGTGGGCCAGTTAAGCCCTTTGAAAAAAATAAGCACAGATGCAAGATAGGGTCATATAACAATCCTAGGGGATTATGAGGCCCTTCCTAGAGGAATGAAACTGAATTTATCAAGCAAAAAGTAGATGTTCTTCCAAAAAGAGACGCATCATGTAACCCTATGAGTACGAGGATAGGATTCAACTGGATGATCTCCAGACACATAAGCTGGTCTTGCTTTAGAGAGAAATAAAGCTCAAGACAGAAGTCAGGATGGATTCCTGGATCTTCTACATTTGCGAGAGAAGAACAGGAGATGGAAGAGCATCTAACACAGTTGAGGGGCCTCCCTGGTAGTGCATGGCATTAAGCACCACAAAGTATTCGCAACCACTGCAGCAAGAGTTCTATCCCCGGCTAGGGAGGTGACTCACACTGCCCAGCAGACCTCTCCTGCCTCACCCGCTGCTCCCCTCAGCAGTGTCTTTTGGTCCATCTGCCTATTCTGCTCCCTACTCTGTCTCTGGTGTCTCCTCTCACCCCCTACACTTCTGGTCTGTACCCCAGTTCTTGTATGCATTGATAGTCTTTAAAAAATAGATAAAAAATAAAGCAATTGAAGGAGAACCAGGTGGCTGTGATGCCATGAAGGCCAGAGAGGAAACAGTTTGCAGAAGATGTGATTAACAGGGTGGAAAATACAGGTAAATTGAGAGGATAAGGATAGAAAAATGTTCTCTTTAGACATATATGATACAACCTCTCTATTCTGTAAATCTCTAAGGGAAAAGACAAGATTGGAGATGCAAGACATTTTCACTCAGTCTTTAACTATAATTCTAAACAATAATTTCTTTAACTGGGAATTTGCATTAATTTATCTTATTGAAGTTTCCACTCTATTTATTATTTATGAGTTATATATATGAATTCATTACTAGTCATTACATAGCACATAGTTACATATAGTACATACTAATACATATTAATATATATTATAACATATTAACATGTTATATCCCTATCTATCTATCTATCTATCTAATACACATATCTGGCAAAACAGTCTAAAAAATTATAACACTAATTAATTTATTTTCAAGGCCAAAAGTCATGTTCATTCTGGATCAGCGTCCCCGAGGAACAGATGAAAAGTTCTGAAGGAAAAGTCTGGATAACATTTCTGACTGCACAGCCTCGCTCGCACAGTACTCAGACCTTCTGATTCATAGCTCCCAAGAGATGAAGCTGAGCCAGCATTTGTCCTTACAAAAACCAAAACTCCTTCCTCTGCATGAACAGCCTTATCACATGACCACAGCTGGCTAGAGAAGAGCAGGTGGGTGTGAATTTAAAATGAGATACAAAGTTCACCATCAAGTTCTAAAGACACTGGGGAGGATGCAGCTGGGGATGGGGCGGGGATGGCACAAATAGGGAGGAGGGACCTGAGAGAATGAATAAAATAATAGCCAGAGTTGCCGAATCTCCTCCCAGTTCCCGAAGTCTTTGTTCCAGACTGTGGTGGTGAGTGCAAGGAAAGAGAGAAGGGACAAGCTACTGCATCCCATTAACTTCACGGTGGTTCTCAGGTTCACTGCATATTAACATTGCTTGCATGTTTTTAAAACTCAGGGTCCAGTTACAGGACCCAAACATCAGTATGTTTTCCCAAGTGACTCTACTGTGTACCCAAATTTTGAACTTCAGTGCAACTGTCTGGCCTATGGCCTAACACCACTGCTGGAGGGCATCCCCCAGATCTGGTTAGCACATATTCCCCAGAGAGCACCACTACTGCAGAGCGCAGGAAGCACTCCGGACGTGTCTGCTAAGTAGCACAAGGAGCAGTGCTTCCCAGGGCGGGAGGGAGGGTCCCACACCAGCCAGAAAGGGAATGAACCGCTTTGGCCGAGATGTTGCTTAAGGCAACTCCCCTGGGATTTTCATTCACCCGAAAGGAGCAGTTTTCTGATTCACTCTAAAGAAAGATTTTTGGTTCTCCTGACACTAATAATTCTTCTAGAAAGTGTTACGATATGGTGTGTTTCCCCAGCAGCTCTATAGACATCCTTGAGAAACTGGGTTGGAAATTCAGAATCTGAGGTCCCACAGCCCCAAACGGTAAGTCAGGTTAAATGGCACAGAATGAGTGAAAACAGTTTTACTGTGTTGAAACATAGACAAGAGAGGGAAAATACACATAAACTGACTAACTGGTTGAGACTTGGGAGGGATAAAGCAAAATAAGCATATCAAAGAGGGAAAAGTTATAGAACCTTGGCTTATTTAGAGTTGATTTTTTTAAGACTAGTTTCATTTTGTGATGACCACTCAAGTGGCTAAAATGGGTAAGTATGTCTTAAAACTTAAGGGAGAAAACCTAAGGGAGCAACCGAAATCTAAAGAGCAAATGATTTAGAATGTCTGAATCAGGAACCATGCGCCATTAGCTTATGGTTTTAAAGGAAACTGGATAACATATATTTTTCCTAAGTCTCCATTTTCTTATGATCAAAATTATAAACACTTAGGCTGAATCATAGTAAGTCTCCCCTGGTTCAACATTCTGCCATTTGAAACTAAATATCTAGTCACAGTTGAAAGTTCAAGTCACAGGTTTAGAGACGAATTTGCCACTAGATGGCAGTGTTGACCCAAAAATGCTAGAAACCAATCTAACCATCCTTTTCTTACTGTGTCTTGTGGTTTACTCAAGTTTGTTTATCAAGGAACAGGACATCCAAAAAGTATGGAAATTGCACTGCTCTGCAGTTAAAGGTTAAGAACTTAAAGAAATGCATTTCGAAAATCATCAGTAAAAGGACAATAGAGGAGAAAGAAAAGGAGCTGTGGGAAGTATCAGACAACATTAGAGACACAAGGTCAGGCTGAGGAGTTCACGCAGTGGATAGCCAGGGAGGAAATTCAGTGCATCTGGACAACCAAAGGATTCCTGGTTGTCAGTGCTAATTTATCACCCCTGCTTGGTGCCTACAGAGCGCCTGAGTGAAACACGTGATCATGAGCTCTGCCTGCAGAAAAGCCAACCACTTTTTCAGGTTTTCCTGACTTGTCCTGTAGCTGATTCCTAGTTATCTGCAATGTTTTCTTTTCCTGTGAATTTCTAACTGCACTTTAGAACTAAGGATTTTGTCCCTCCCTAGGAATTCATGATACTGATTCCATAGCCTCACTTTAATGCTATTTCCTGTATCTTAGACAAATGCGATCCCCCTGGTTCAGAACCCCTTTTATTGCCAAATCTTCTTTCACCTTAGAATCCCACACATGTACACTTTGAGCAAAGAATCATCCATTGTCATCTGTAGACTCATGCATGAAATTTAGGAAACATTACTGCACGTTCACTTAAAAATGTACACTCCATCATTCTATAATTATAAAAGCCCTCTGGTGGTGTTTTTTTTTTTTTTTTTTTTTTTTTTTAGCTGAACTAAGAAATGTCAAGACTGAATAAAAGTCTCCTAGAACTTTCTCACGCTTGGGTGTGCATCAGAAGCATCTGGAGAGCTGGTTGAAACAGATTGCTGAACTCCACCCACAGAGTGTCTGATTTAGTAGGACTGGGATGGGTCCCAAAATGTGCATTTCCAACACATTCTGGAAGATGCTGATGCTGCTGGTCCATGGACCACAGTTTGAGCACTACTGCTGAGAAATTGGTCAGGAAGCTTAGAATTGTTACAGCCTTTGTTGTACCGCTTCTGTCTATGATTAAAACATTTAAGCCCCCAAAACTACCACAGGTCTTTGCTCACTCACACAAAGTTAGTCTAGTTTCTCTGTATTTCAAAGGTATAACATCTAAATCTGGTGGATCCTAAACCCTGGGTACTCTTTAGCACATATGCAAGATGACTTTGGATGCTCATGTATTCAGTTGTTTATTAAGTAAATATTTGCCAAATGCTATAATGTATCAAACCCTGTGCCAGGCTTTCCTAGAAGAAGTGACTATTCGTACAGCTCCTTCCATGACATCAAGAAAACTCACCCTGTTTAGACATGCAGTTAAAAATGTAATCACAATGCAAATTAAGGTAAATGTCATAAAGGAATTTTTAGGGGTAAAACAATGTTTTATAGGGTTCTTAAAAAGATTTTATTTATTTATGCATAGAAGAAATGGGGTGTAGGCCAGAGGTGCAGGTGGTGAGAGGATTCACCAGAGACAGAGTAAGGAGCAGAATAGGCAAATCTAGTGAAATACACTGCTGAGGGGAACAGTGGGCGAGACAAGAGAGGTCTGCTGTGCCATGTGGGTCACCTTCTTGGCTGGGGATCGAACTCAGGTCAGGTGCTGATAGTGCCGAGATTCACTCAACCCCTTAGGCCACTAGGGAGGTCCCAAATCAATGTTTTTAACTCGGGAAATAAGAGAAAATTTGAAGAAAAGACGTGATAACTAAGCTGGACCTTTAAGAAATGTATAGAAGTAGGACAAAAGGTAGAGAAACCTAGGTAAGAACGATAATCAGTTCAGTATAACTGGGGTGAAGAGGCCTAAAGATAAACTAGATAAAGTGTTGGAAAGGATTTTTGTTTTTTAAAGATTTATTTATGCATACAAGAGCTGTGGTACAGGCCAGAGTTGAGAGGTGAGAAGATTCACCAGAGACAGAGCAGGGAGCAGAACAGGCAGACTGACTGGAACACACTGCTGAGGTCAGCAGCGGGCAAGGCAGGAGAGGTTTGCTACGCTATGTGGGTCCCCTCCCTGGCCGGCAGCAGGGATCAAACTCGTGCTGCAATGGTTGCGGTTTGCTTCATAGTGCGCCGCTTAACCCACTGCGTCACCAAGGAGGCCCTTGAAAAGGATTTTTAACAGTAATGACTGAAAGTTTTAAAGAAGCTGTTGAAATGTCAAGAAGGATGGAGCCAGAGTGGTATAGGAAGGAGGGATTGAAAGAAGGAAAGACTTGAGGTTAGCTGGTACCTAGCACTTCTAAGGAATAGTCAGGATTTGGGATTAAATTATAAAATTCAACTGAAAATCCCCTTGGGATGGTTAGGGAGCCACAGAAATTTCTCTATTTGTATATGAAAAAGTTATGGCAAACAGACCTAGTGATGAGCCATCCAAGCAAACCAAGCCTAGGCTGAAATTTCATTTACAAAAGGAGGCATTTAATCAAAAGCAGTATAATAGTGAAAAACAACATACCAGCAGTTCAAATCTCCTTGGATGATAAAGAAAATCACATAGTCAATTAAATGAGGGCTTTTTAGGACTATTTGTGACTTTCTTATGGTAACGTCACCATCAATCACGAATGTCACTCTGTAAACAGCAGCCTTAGCACAGCTGTGATTTCAACTAAAACTCCTCAGAGTTGTACAGCCGTTCCTCAAGTATCTCTGCAAGCATAGAACGTTTTTATAAGGACTGCTAGGGTTAACTATATTTGTATGTTAATTCTAACCTATTTTCTCATGTAAGGAAAAAAACATCACCAGCCTACCAGAGTCATTCATTCAGATATAATTGTTTCAAAATAAATGTAATTTCAAAAGATGCATCCACTTTAAAAAACATTAAGTCTATAATAGTATTGTAGTCATATCAGATGCCTGCCGTTTGTGATCTCTGTTGTATGATGTCTTTGACACCTCTGGGAATGTTGGATGTGCCCTGAGGCATTGCTAGAGATGATAACTTATTTATTTATTTATTTATTGGATAATTTACTTTATGCCAATATGCAGGCTGCTGACAACAGGCATTATGATTAAGGACTAAGGAGAGGAAATGGCCTGAATGTTCTTTTGGTATTTTCTTTTTGAGCCTGCTTTGATGGAGAAAAAATATTGCAAAGACACCTGGCATGCAAACATTCTGGAATACCTAGAGAATGCCTTTTCTCTCAGCACCTCCCTTACCAGGTATCTACTTGGGTCACAAACACATCAATCAATATTTTTTAAATAGCAGCATTCACAGTAGCCAAATCATGGAATCATACCAAATATGTGTTGGTGAACAATTGAATAAAAAAAAATGTAGTATAAGTACTGAATGGAATACTACTCAGTTATTTAAAAAGATGAAATGGTGCCCTTTGAGACAATATGGATAGTTCTTGAAGTGATTAGACTCAGAACTAAGTCAGAAAGGGAAACACAGTTACTGAATGGTTTCACTCACCTGTGGAATATAAAGAACCAAAGCAAATAAAGTAACAAAAAACAACAAAAATAACTCTTAGATTCTGTGGACTATATGGCAGTTACCAGAAAGGGGTGGTGGGGGGGAAGGAGGTAATGTGATAGAGCAATGACTCTGGATCTTCACGAGTGAAGCACGTGCACATAAAGGTGTGGAGTTGTGTTCCCAAAATTATGTAGTCATATAAATGAATGGGCAGTCAAAAAATTTTGATTAAAGAATAGGCACAAACACCTGTATGTGTTCCATCTTCTGGCATAGAAGAGTCACTCAATAAGATCCCCTTCCATCCTGGTTTACGTTCCTCAGTTGCATCTAGTTTTTGCTCTTGGAGAACATGGGGCAAATATGACACGTACAATCAGGACAACTTAATTGGCAGGACACAGTCTAAGAGAGGGTTTCAAGGCTTCCCCTCTCTGTCCTTTCCTTCCCTTACCTCAGAGACTTTGTGCTTCAGGGTTAACTATGTCCCCAAATCAGTGTACTGGCACCCCCAACCTTGGATTTAGTTATGGAAAACTTAACTCATTCCGGAGAATTATGCCAAGTAGTTTGAGAAATATAAGGATGACTTTGGAGTTATAAGATTTTGATGGTTTTATTTCAAGATCAGAAAAAGGGTAAAATCTTTGTTGGACTCTGCAGTATAGCTTAACATTGCTCCTTGTCTTGGCAAAGCCCAGGCACATGCTTGGGCTAAAGGTAGTCAAGCTATTTGCCTTCAAGGACCCAAACGAGCTAAGAGAATTAAAATATCAGTAGTAATGATTAAATATCAGTACATCAGGTATTCCTTAAATGCCCTGGACAATGAAGGAAACCAGGATCTTCATATAACTATGGGATCAAGGGAAGAAGACTCCAAATGACAGAGATTGAAATCCCCACCTTATAGAATGGGATTATTGGTTAAATTTGATTTTAAGCAAATAAAATAAGCCTATTTCTGCTACCTCATGTTATGGAGTGACATTAAGCCCCTTTTAAGGTATGCACGAGAGAATGTTGTGATTCTACTTCCCTCTGTCTGTACTCCATAAACACATATAGCTGAACTAATACCCAGGACAATCACAGGAGCAGGTCATCCATTATTATAGGGTAAAACTGCGAACAAGACATGAGTCCATACTGAAGAGATTTAATTTATTGTTCACGTTGGTTCAAGGAAAGGTCAGGGTTGTTGGCAGCTGATTTATAATAATATATTTGTCCTACATTCCTTACTCTTACTCTTTACTCCTTAAACGTATTTGCATTTACGTACATGACAAGGCTCCTATCTAAGTCACTAAGTTACTAAGACTGTCATTATCTGTTTCATCAAGATAAAACAGTTATCACAGACTGAGAGACTGAGCTCTGTTTCATTTGGAACAATGGTAACACATAAATAGAATTCCCGCCTTTGAAGAAATACTTGTAAGTTAAACTAAACCTTCACGTATTAAGACATATCGATGTATGTTAAGGTGATCCCCATTGGTATGTGATTCCAAACCTTAACCTGGAATTGTAAAAACATTTTCAAAACACTCATTTGACTCCACTGGAAGATACTGCCCCTAAATTGCCCTCTCCCCACATACTCCATCCCCTGAGTTGACTGAGTTTCTAGAGTTGATGAAAGCGCCATGGGGATGTGCTTTGGAAAGTCATTTCTGGAGTTATTCTTGGCACTTAGCACCATTGGCATGGTGCGAGTTCTTGGTTGAACTGTCTGCTTCCCCCACGCTGTGATAGCACTACTTTCATCACAGCAGCCATTATGTCAAGTAGTCCTCAACAAAGAAAACATGTTCAGGTATAAAAATAAGGTCCTTTAGGTGATCTCAAACCACCTCCTTCCTCTGAGTGGAGTGGGGTAAAGTTACAATATACAAGGAGAAGGCTGATCTTTCCCTTCCACCCACCCCCAGCACTGGCCCACCACCATTTATTACATGACTCTGCTCATACCCACAAGTATTCTCATTCCAGAGCAAGGTAACATCTTAAAAGAAAAAGATTGTAGAAGTCATTTTCTGTCCAAAACAACAATAACAAAGCTTACAAATATAGAATTTGACTGTACAAAGTGCTTCTACACCTAATACATTTGAATCTCTTAGTTACTCTGTAACATTGCTCCTCATAAGAATATCTATTCCAAAATCCGTGTGTGTGTGTGTATGTGTGTGTGTAGACCAAGGCTCCCTCGTGTTTATTTGTATGTGACATTCTTCCCTTAGTAAGGGAAAAGAAGGACCAGAAAGCCCCAAACCCCATGGCTGTGGCCTATTCATTCACAAGAAATTGTTAGAAAAGAAGGGAGGGGTGGAAAGTATGTGATTGTTGCTATCTCTCCTTTGTCCTTTGTCCTGTGTCATGAAAGCTTTTCCAAGCTCACATCTCAGAAACCCAGATGAGACAGGAAGCATTTATAGCAGGATTCCATTACTATAAGTCATCTAGAAATAAAGGAAGGATTCAGCTACCTTCCCCTGGGAGCAAGCAGTGCACACACCATGTACCAACAGCTTGGCTGTGGATAACAACCTCCTTGTCTGCTGCTCAAGAATGGTAGGTGGAGGGAAGGTTTTCACTATCCCAACTTGTAAAACAAGAGCACTGTGCCAACAAAAGACAGTGAAGGTAATGTCTGATGCTAATTAATATTTTGGAGAATAAGAAGAGACTTGACAAAATGTAAACTTGATATCTGTCTTTTAGAATTTTGCAATCTGTATTCACATCTTTAAAAAAGAACCTACTAATTAATATTGGGCATGGCAAGAAATCACACTCGAGAGCTTTAGCCTAAATTAGTTATAAGCTATTACATACATACATACATATATACATTCATATATGTAAAGTGCAGATGAGAAAACTGAGATTCAGAAAGTCTAGCGTTTCTTCCTTCACGTCCCTTTCTATATTAGAAACTAATCATTTTGATTAGTTTCTTTCTTTCATTGACAGATTCATTTAAAATTTCTTTATTATAACGCAAATTGACTTTGAATCTGATGGAGCTTTTTTTACATTGAGTATTTCCAGATAAAGTTCTCATTGGCAAAAGGAATGTGCATTGTTAGAAACTCCTGACCATCCGCTCCACATCTTGGACTAAGCTCTGTATATATTTGAGTACTTAGAATATGAACGCCCTCTCTTCCCCCACAGACACACACACAGATATAGGGCCACTTGTCCATGATGTACATGGTGCTGACTGTCCCTGACTGCTGGAGATGTCCTGGAAGCTGAGACCCTATGGCAGCACTCAGAATGTTGCCAAAGGAGCATGGATGCTAATGTAGCCAGGTGTGCTCCCCCCCGAATCTCAGAGGCTCACTTTGCTAGCTCGGCCCTCGGAGGTGGTCCAGACAATCTGCTATTAGCCGAAGGTGTTCTGCTTTGAGGCATTAACCACTCTGATCCTAAGGGTAGGAGACAGTAATAATTCACAGCACCATAGCAACTCGCTCAACACTGGTTGGGAGGCTCCAGTCTAGGGCTCACCTACAAAGGTCATTGTACAGTCAGTGTTTCTGATTATAGTTCTGTCTCTTACGCTGTACTGCTATGCCATCAGCTACTGAGCTTGAAGGCTAAGGACAAAGGAATGACAGCGTAGAACCCATAACAGGAGAAATGGTCAGAGAAGAAAAGTTTTGCCTTCTTAGCAAACTGGGAGGCTCTCATAGCACCCACACACTAGCCTCAGGGGCCACGCGGCATGGAGGTACAACCACCCAGCAAGTGTTCTTCTAGGTGTTCATAACCTGGGATGGGTATCATCACTCACGCCTCAGAGTAGGGCGACCTAGCAGATTCTATCCCTCGGACAGCCAGGACTTCCTTTCCATGCTGTCACTATCTTCTGTGGGTGTCAACATACTTTATTATTATATATATTTTTTAGTATTTTGTTCATATATTTTATTCTTTTTTCTTTTTCCTTATATATATATTTGACATCAATTGTGATCCCCATTTCCCACCACCATTTCAGCAGTGCACCACCACCTCAGTCCCTTGTACTCTTTCTGCCCTCATCCCATTCCTTCCCCTCTCCCACACACATTACACAAAGTGTTTCTGATTTGTCCTTGTCTTTTTGTTTTTGTTGTGGTTAACATACTTTATTATTGTCATTTACTTGTTTCTAATGCAGAGATGGTCATTTTCAAGTGTTCTGATCTTTTTAAAAGGTTGGGGGTTATCGAATGGACTGGACAAAATCTTGAAAACTAAACAAGCTTCCATTGTTTCTGTGTAAGTACAACTTGAAGAGAGATGCCATTGAATGGCTCCCAGTGCTCCCTCACAAGAACAAACCCTCCAGGGAAGTCTGTCTCGATCCCACAGTCCTCCTCCATCCAGATCTGAGCAACCTCTCAACACTAGTCTTCTCAGGGTGGAGTATGGGTGTCCTCACAGACCTAAGAAGCCATCAGACCCCCTCACCAATCTCATCTACTTTTAAGTTTGTTGTGGATTTTGCTGTTTGGTTTTGTCATTACTATTATTGAAATATAATTCATATGCCATAAAAATTCTCCCTTTGAAGTGTTAATTCAGTATTTTTTTTAGTATATTCACAAGGCTATGTAAACATCTCCACTGTCTCATTCTAAATTTTTTTCAACACTCCCCCCCAAAACATCTTACCCATTAGCAAATACACTCCATCCTCTCCCTCCTCCCCACCCCTGGCAAACAATTTATTTTCTGCTTCTATGGATTTACACATTCTGGAGATTTCCTATACATAGAATCATACAATATGCATCTGTGTGCCTGGTGTCTCTCACTCAGCATAAGTGTTCAAGGTTCACCCATGTTACTACATGTATCAGTTTTCCATTTCCTTTTATGGTTAAATAACATTCCATTACATGAATATACACATTTTGCTTATCCATTCTTCCATTAGTGGACTCTTAGGTCGTTTTCACATTTTGGCTGAGGTAAATAATGCTATTATGAATGTTCATGCACAAGCTCTTGTTTAGAATATGTTTTCTGCCTAGTTTTTTATTTGCTTGCAAATCTTTTTAAAATGCACTCTGAAAGTTCTTTTACATAGCATTTTAATTTTTACAACTATTATTTCTGGGATTTATTTTGGTCTTATTGTAATGTTAAGGCTGAACATTGATCCCTTCTTATTTTAAGCATCTCTAGAAACCTTGATTGAATTGGGCAAAGTTTTCTACCTAGATTTACACAAAAGAAAGTTATACTAGCATATTGATATATTTCAAAGTAATGTCAGGTTATACTTCAGTAGTGGTTGCTCAAAGTACACTTATTTTCATTAAACTAAGTTGCATATCTCTAATTGGAAATTTTTTTTAACTAACTAGATACTGGTACCTAGCCCATAAGCAGGTTTATAAAGAAAAACCTAAGAAAGAACAACAATTTTTTATCTGATCTACAATATTCACTATAAATTGCAATGCCATGGTCAAAAAAGTAGAAAGTTCAAAATAAGTAATTGTCAATAAGTAATTGTCACATAAAAACTTTAATGAACAAGTAGATAAATGTATATTTTGATAACAGACATCTGATCATGGAGGAAATTAAGAAATTCTTAGGCACTATTTCTTCAGAAAAATGTCAAACACTGGAGATTTAAAAAATAAAATATTTTTTAGAATGGTATTTCTAGAAATACAAAATAGTTCAGGAAGAAACAACGTTACTGTTTTCCATATTAGTTCTGCTAATAATATTTTACTATTCACAGAAATGACAACAAGCTGTACAAGTTGCCCCTGGACCCACACAGGTTTTCTGATGGAAGAGCCGAGTCATATTTTGGGCCCTGCTCGATCATCAGCAAGAGATAAGAACCAGTGAAACAAGAAGGGGAAGGCAAAGAGGAGAAAAGAAGACCCTCCTTAGGCTTGACTATAGGAGATACTCACAGAAGCATTCAACCTCTTGTTCTATTCTTGACTGTAAGTTATTTGGTAGCATTGCACAAATTACTCCAGTTTCTATTGCCTCAGTTTCTCAGTAGTAAATTCGAGCCAGTATCACTCCCCTCAACAAGTTCCAATAGCAACTGAGGCAGAAAGTTGGAAAGGCTCAACCTGTGCCCATAAAGCACATTTATAGCTCCCTGGAGCAAGGCAGGTTGGAGCGAAAAGTATCATTATTTTTGTAGTTAGAAAGTCAGAATCCATCCTCCATCATGTTTTAAGCCTTTAAAAGAGCTCTTTGTTTTTCTGCCTAAGTTTTGGCCCACAGGGGAAAATATTCTGTCTTTCAAAAGGTTTCTTTCATAAACAGGTCATTCTTTTTAAGTGGGTTTCACTGACTATGTTTATTAACATGTAGTAACACTTAAGGAAGGTTTCATTTGGTACTGGGAATAAAACGTGTGGGCAGCCTGCCACCCCTTAGCCTAAAAAGAAATGTTGTCTAGAACAAGGCCTGAGGCACTCAGAGAGGCCTGCGCTGCAGGTAGCTGTTTGGGTCTTGCATCTATTCAAGCAGCGCAAACCACCAAGGGGGGAGGGGGGGGTGTCTAAAGGCTTTACCCTTGTCCTAGAAGACAAGGTCAGCGGATGAAACCTCCTTTGTCACTGAAATAACTTCACCAGAAAGGAACCACTGTGAATAAAAAGGAAAGATGAAGACATTCAAGTTGAAAAACAGCAGAAAATTGACTTTAACAAACTGTCTTCCTATGTTTTCTTTCTGTCCCAGTGGTTGAATTCTCCCTCTGCTCTCTAAGGTAAATCTCTTCATCTGTGATTTATGTCATGACTGAGTCTGTTAACACTCCCTGTTATTTTCCTCTGATCTCACATCTCACAACTTGTCTTAATTTGTGTCTCATTTTTGTGCAAGAAACAGAAATCCTTTCATCGAAGGCCATCTTCAGAGATTTCTAAACCTTAATAAATTTTACTGTAAAGTTGCCCATTCCATTCGTCACAAAGATAAAATCACATTAGAATGTGCCTCCAGAACTGGCAGAGTGAAGAAATTTTGTCAGGAGGGGCCACCCTGCCACCTGAGGGCCACGTGGGCAGAGAAAGAGACAATCTGATGGGCGGTGAGTAGAGGCACCTACCGAGGACTCCTTTCCAGTCTGCTGGCACATCACCCCTTAGTGCTCACCAACTACCAGAAAGCCTAGTGCTGGAAGCTTGAAGCAAATGTTCTGTATTACAGCAAGTATCTATACCACCTATCCTTTCAAGTGCTAGCCCTTCAGGTTTCATTCACAATCATGCATTTTTTTCTCTGCCATATGAACTCAGAGAATGACAGAAGATATGTGAAAAGCCAGGAAGTTAAAACTCTGACTGAAATTTGATACAACACACGCACAGAACTGGATGAAGATCTTCAGAAGCCCTGAGCATTAAAGAGATATTTCCTACCTCACCATACCCACCATATATAAAACATATATATTTTTTAAAGAATTCTTTAATTCATACAAGAACTGGGGTACAGGTGGGGGGTGAGAGGATTCACCACAGACAGAGTGGGGAGCAGAACAGGCAGATCAACAGAAGCACACAGCTGAGGGGAGCAGCTGGCCCAGCAGGAGAGGTCTGCCGCGCCATGTGGGTCCCCTCCCTAGCCGGCGGCAGGGATCAAACTCATGCTGAAGTGGTTGCGGTTTGCTTCATAGTGCATTGCTTGACCCACTGTGCCACCAGGGCAGTCCCAATATGTAATATATATTTTTTAAAAATCTAAACCTTGCTGTAAGTAAAAGAAATTTCAATACTGTCCAGACCCTTCCCATGATGGTACAATGCATTTTCTGAAATTCCATTTTTTCCCCTCTGTGTTTATATATTTCTGTCTACTGGCCATATAAGTATATTTTCAGCCAATTCACTATGGGCTCTATCCCTGTCTCCTCCCACCTGGACATATTCCTCAGAGCCTTTCATTTGATTAACTTAGTCATTTGAATCATAGGTGTTCTTTTTTTTTTTTTTTGAATAATCATACTTGATGTGACCTTTTCTTCTAGAAGGCGCTCCAAAGAAGCAGCAGCAGATTTTGATATATTTTTTTCAACATAGAGTCAGTGCATTTATTTAATACACATTTCTTGAGCACCCATGAAGTTCCAAGTAGGAAGCAGGAGTCAACTATATTGCCAGAATAATTCATGTGAGGACCGAGACACATGCAGACAAGACCTTACAAGACAAGTAAAAGTGAGCTAACTGAACAAGGCACATGACTCTTCAGGATCCAGGGAAAAGCTCCTAAAAAGAGACTTAGTCAGCATGGGTTGCTGTAACAAAATAGCACAACTGGGTAGCTTAACAATGGATTTCACTTCTCACAGTTCTGGAAGCTGCTAAGGCCAAGATGAAGGTACAGGCTTACTAGCTCCTGGTGACCGGCTTCTAACTTCCAGATGGATGTGTTCCTGCTGCATCTTCACATAACAGGGAGGATCTCACTAAGGTCTCTTCTTCCAAGGGCTCGAATTCTATTATAGGGGCTCAACCCTTATGACCTCATCGAACCTATTTTCTAAAGATCCCACCTCCCAGTGGCACCCCACTGGGAGGATGTCAACATGTGAACTGTGGGGGGACACAAACATGAGTGCATAAGAGGAACACAGGAAAAACAAACTGGAGCACTGAGAGACTAAGAAGAGTTCTGCAAGACTGACTGCAGGGTATGCTATTACTTCGGTAGCAATGGAGCTGGTGCTATTATAGGAGTTGTCATATATGTTTTCAAAACAATTTTCATCTTATTCTGAAGGTAATGGGATACAAAGAAGGATTTTAGGTCACATCATGGTCAGTTGTGAGTTTTATAAAAATTATTTGAACTAGCTGTATGTAAAAGTGGACTGGAACTAAAATATAAACAGAAAGCAGCTGGCATATAACTGAACTGACCTAATGGAACACTGGCTCTGACTCTTTAAGAAACCTTTGTACCAATTAGGAAAAGCCATCAAGTCACCCTCTCTAGATGGAGGAATTAGGAAAAAATAAAACCTGCAAGTATAGAACTTGAAAAAGAACCCCTTTAGGAAAAAGAGAGATTGCTCTCGTCCCACCAAAGGCAGCTTTGTACCAGCACAGGACTGAGCCAAGACTTGCAGCCCCAATCGTCCTCTTACCCAGGTGTCTTTGCACAGTCTATGGACAGTGAAAACAGGAGACAGATCCCTATTGAGTCAACATAGTAACTGATTGGCTGGTTGTAGAACAGAAATGCCAGGTCAGCGTTTTAGGTCCCTAAATTGCATTTCTGGGTGCAGGCTAGTGGATGTAGATTTGGACATCCTGAACTTTGGTATCTGAAACATCCCAATAGGCCATCAGAAATACAGTCTCTTCTACTAAACCATTACCTCTAAGAGCACAAGGGTAGTGTTTTGTTTTTTGTTTTAAAGATTTATTTTTATTTATGCATGCAAGAGCTGGGGTACAGGTCAAAGTTGCAGGAGGGGAAGAGGATTCACCAGAGACAGAGTGGGGAGCAGAACAGGCAGATCCACTGAAACACACTGCTGAGGGGAGCAGCAGGTGAGGTAGGAGAGGTCTGCTGTGCCATGTGGGGCCCCTGCCCAGTCGGGGATCGAACTTGCGCTGCTATGCCGTGGAGCCTTCACAGTGAGACCCCGCTGCACTACCAGGGAGGCCCACAAGTGTAGTGTTTTATTTGGGATTTCCAAGTAGGACTTTGCAGTAACCCACGTGATCATGAGCAGCAATACTAGAAATGACCTTGAAACACATCACTGAGTGACTACATCAACAGTCCAATGAAGCTCAGGCGTGAATTCGGTATTAAAGCCTTCATCCCTCATTATAGAAGGTCATTAACTACCTCTCAATTTCTAATGCAGTCCTACATAAATTTCAACAAGAGCTTAGAAGGTGTGCTTTTTTTTACCAGACTGAGCATTGAATGACAGCGTGGGAAAACTGGGTAAAAGAAATCGAGATGGACAATTTAGTGAAAAGATGATGTAATTATATCAATTGTTGTTTTAAAGAACACATTCCAGAAGCTGCTTAAAAATTCATGGGGGAGTGGTAGTGGAAGGGGTTGGGCAAGGAAACAGGCAGGGCAGGAAAGCAAGAGAGCCAAGAGGGAGAAGAACTCCCCTCCATTCACTAGTTTTTAATTCCTGTTAGGCCTTGAGAAAAATACAAACTCACTCCGAGCTTTATTTACACCACAGAATGGCCCTCCCTAGTTTCCTGCTTAATCCTTCCACTTTCTTATATTTTATTCAAAAATTAATGTTTTCAAGGGAGGAAGAAAAAAGCTCAGGGAGTAGAAAGTCTAATTTGGTGGGTGGGAAGACCTCCATATTCAATGTTCATCAAAATGTCAATCTATCAGGTTGACAGAAATGTTATATAAGCAGCTGCTGCCTTTAAGAAATCACATTCTGTCACATCTTGTAGCAAAAACAGGGTAGGACACAAGAAGCAAGGACCCCAAATCACATACTTTGATAATCCCTGCACTTCTGTGGGGCTCTGGTTTCTCATCCACAAAAAGGAGAGGCAGCATCTTTGAACAAAACTGATGATCCAAATTGATTATCCCCGTTTTCATCCATATGGTCAATTTTCTGTTGCCATGAATCATTCATTAGTGAGAAAAAAACCATAGCTGATGCTGTTTAACTACATTTATTTGGTCAAACACATTGAGGGTTTTAGAAATCTAAGAAACATTACTTGGGCAGGGAGGAAGATCGTGGTCATTATAACACTCCAAATGTTCTGTTTCCTTTTAGGATAAAAAATTGAATCCTGAGGGCTCTGTCACCCATGATAGAAATCTTTGGTGACAAAAAAAAAAAATCATGTATCATAAAATTGAGGTTGCAAGTAGGCAACAGATTTATTACAAGCAGACTGGAGTTTCAATGAAGGACTTCTCCAAGCCCATCATTTTTTGAGTTTCCTCACAAGGGGGCAGTGCAACTTCACACTTGTAGCCTTGGAGTGAGAGGCAGGGAAAGGCTGGCTGCAAACCCACTGCTGCTCCCAACATGGAGAAAACTGAAGGTAAAATATGGTCATGTTGAAAGGAAAATCTGAGCAAAAGTTGCCTTTTGTCTTCTCAGAAATTGGTGGAGGAATCTTGGCATAACAAGTAGCCAAAATTCACCTCACTTCAAATCTGGAAATGATGGGAATTTAGACTATTAGTTGGTTAGTGACACAGTCAGTTGAGCTAATGAAATTTTTTGGCCATTTCTGGAAACTGTAAAAATTCACCAGAAATATGTAACAACTTGATATAGTATCCCTCAGACATATTACATCCTGGGGGTAGCAAAGATATATTTTACACAAGGATATTACATGTAAGCAACTTAAACCTTTGAGCATTTGAATTATGTGGACAAAAGGAAAGTTTGTAAGCCAACTTCATAATTACAATGACTGAAGTATGAAAAATAAGATATTCTCCAAAGTGCTCCTTTTGGAAATTAATATCTTTATATGTCTTTCTTAATATGCAGTAGCCACAAATACCTCACTGCTAACTTTTTATACAGACACTCATGTGAGCACTACACCTTCTAGAGATTTCACTTCAGAACAATGAGTTCAAATTTTGAGCAGTTAAGAAAATTACTTGTGTGGTTTTAATGTCCCCTCTAAATTCTCCATGCCACAGCAGTCAACTGTTCTGTTAAGCCATATTTGAGATTGAATTCCTGAGACTTATTTCAATCAAATTGAAAGTTCATTCTTGGACAAAGTAGAATGTGCTCATTAGCAATGAACAAACCAAATATTAAATTAGGGAAATAATCTCATTTACAATAGATTTAAAAACAATGAAATGCTTACAAATAAATTTAACAAGAGAATTGCTAGCCTCATACACTAGAAACTCCAGAATGTCATTGAAAATTGAAGACTTAATTAAATAAAAAAATTTTCAGTTCATAGATTGCTAAAATCTTCCAAATTTGTTGACAGAAATAATTCACAAATGCATCTACAGACTCCACGTGATTACTCTAAAAATTTTAGGTAGCAATTTTGGCAGAAATTGATAAACTAATCCTAAAATTCATATAGAAATGCAAAGATCAAAAATAAGTAATCTCAAGCAAGAACAATGTTGAAGGTCTCACACTTCTCAGTTTTAAAATTTACTACAAAGCTACACAATTGAAGACTTTGTGACTGAATGTATTTTTATATATAATTACATATTGTAAAAGTGTAAAGAAATTAAGTATTTAAGTATTAAGGCTATATCTAGTAAATCATATAATATATATTAAAAGTATTATGAGATTAAGTGTTCAGTATTAGAGACAGAGAGATAAATACCTGTCTCCATATAAACATATATATGTAATTTATCAAGAAGTTCATGCAGTAATAAATATCCAATTGAAGAAATGGGTACACCTGGAAAGGAGAGGATTATAACAAAAAGGAGTGACACATTTCAATTACATTAATCATTTATTCCATAATCTGAACAATAGGAAGATTAGTTTATGTTCTTTTATTCTTGTATCTTTTGCCTGTCAGAAAATTTGTATATTAAATATGCTTTAAAAAATTTAAAAATCATATGGGCTTTCTGTTTGGCCTCAAAACCACAGCACTCACGCTGGAGGTGAAGCTCTAAAAGTGTCTCCAAATATTTACGTCCATTGGCGTGTATCCACACTTTAGAATATTTCCAAAATTGAAAGCAAAACATCAAGAGGTGGTCTGTGTAGGATTCTGTTTCCTTTGTCATCTGCTAAAAATAGACTTAGTGTTTGAAAACTAATCAATAAAAGAAATATGTCATTTAGAATGTTTGTGACTTTATAGGAATGGGGCAGGAGGGGAAAACCAATGAAGAATTGGTCCTACAAGTATGGAAGCAGGGATCAGAGTAGCCTTGCCTGTGAGTAGATTCTTTCCAGTCCCTAGTACTGTCTTCTCCAACCCATCTTCCCAGTTCCATCGTCATCTGCAGCTTTTTAAGGGATGAGCCTAGAAACAGTCAACTTTTGGTCAAGTGATGAGAAGTTTGTTTTGTTTACTGACCTGATGTACAGTCTCCATGAAACCAGTTCAAAAAATTAAAAGATAAAAACTCCAGTGATGTATCGTTTTCGTTTTCATGTCCCTTCTATACTGGCTCATACTGACTTTTTTCTCTCAAAAATTGACCAAATTAAACAATATTCAGGAACTTTTTAAAAAGTGTCACTGTGTTTGTGTGTCTTATGAATTTTAATCGAACTTTTTAGTATTTTAATTTGCTTATCCTCTTAGTATAATGTCTGCTTTTAAAATTCAGTACTGGAAAGGTGTTACCTAGAAGCAAGTAGCCTAAAAAAGTCAAATAATGAAAATCCCAGCGTAGCAGAGAGCAAACAGCCTAGAAACTCCACCATTCCCGTTAGGGTCATGTTTGTAAATAACAGACTAGAAAAGCAATGCAAAATGGGACAGTCAGCCCAGAATATCTTTTTTCCTGTCTAAAACCATAGAGATTTATAAAATTTCTACCTGCCTAGCATTTCAAAGCCAAAGACCTTTGTTCAGTGCCTTGGCATTGGGAAAGAATCCCTATTTCTTCAGTGCCCTTATTTATAGCCTTATAAAGTAACAATGGTCAATGCAAACAGCCAGTCCAGACAAATCCAGCCAATGATGTCTTCCTAATGAAAACCAAAAGGTCTCTGTATTTCCACTTTGCAAAAGAGACCTCAAGTCCTTCCTCATTAAAGAAGTTGTGGACCGGACTGAACACAAGAACAGGGCAAATTAGAAGATAATGCAGCCTTGAGTTAGAGAATGAAAGGAGACAAAGCAAGATAGAATCCTTGTCTTTGTCTCTAGTTCAACTGAATTTCTAAAGTATGTTTTTCATTAAAGTCTAAACTGCATATCGAAGAGTATGTAAATTATGAGTGCAGCTTGATGAAATTTCTCATATCAGATACATCCCTGTGACCACGTATTGATCTAAAACCCTAGAAAGCCCTTTCATGCCTTTCAATCTTTACTTCTCTGAAGGTAACCACTACAATGCTTTATACCATCATCACTCAGTTTTACCTTCCTCTGAACTTGAAACAGACTCATACACAATATTCTTTTGTGTCTGGCTTCTTTGGATTGACGTTATGTTGGTGCGAGCCACCCATGTTCCATTGGCGAGTTATTATATGAATGTCTTTGTACACCTATTGATCAGCACTTGCTTATTTCAGAATTTAAATAAGTGCTATAGCTGACCTAGATGGTCCGAAATCAGAAAGTGGCTTCTGGAACGACAGCCTTGCATTAGCAGGTTTTGATCTTTCAGGATGGCATATTGGAAAAGTATTTCCTTTCATTTTTAGCTTCCAGGGATTTCAAATGCTCAAGTTGTTCTTAATTTCTTCTTTCTCTTTAATGCTGATGGAATATGTACTAATATCCTTTCTTCAGCCAAGATATTGGTGAGCTTTGCCAACTTCCTTTTTTTTATTCATGATCAATCTTACTAACAGTTCATCAATTTTCCTAGTTTTTTTTTAAAAAAACGTTTGATTTTGTTGATTGTCTCTACTATTCAGTGATTTTCAGTGTCATAAATTAGTGCTCTTCGGTATCACTTTTTTCTCTGTTCAATATGGCATCTTTTCTAGCTTTTGAAGTGGATACTTTGGTCATGAATTTCAGCCTTATAATATTATTTTCTAAATTATTTCTTTCCTCTTCAAATCCATCCTCTGTATTTTCTACTGCAGCGGTATCTACTCTGCAAACTACATTTCCACTCTACCAGAGATTTAGACCCTGCAAATAGGGGTGCCTTTGGGAGACAGCAAGCCTGGAGGAGGCAGAGGGTGCACTGTTTCCTGTGCTGTCAGCATTACCCAGCACTGGACTCTCACCCCTGAGAACCCTGTGGGTGTTAATCTGTAACTATTTTTCAGTTCTCTCATTCTAGCCTCATCCTCATTCCTTACCTGTTTATCTCCACTGCAGGCAGCATCTCTCTAAACTTCTTGGTCTACAAACCCCAGTTTCTTCCCTCTTCTTCCCTCTACCATAGCAACGTAGCTGCTTCCAGCAATTACTTGCTCTTTGTTACCTATATGTCCCTTATTAACTTTTCTTGACCAATTAATCCCTAATGTTAATTTCCTCCTGGTAACATAATTGGTTAGTTTTCTGTTTTAGGACTAGTCTTTGACTACAGTTGTTCCAAAAACACATGAGCAAAGACATGCAATGCATTTGAAAGTGGAGGAAAGTTCATTTCTCCCCTCCTCCCAAGCTGCTATTTCTTCTTTGTGTTGTATCTTTGTTGGAAAGGAATCAAGTTAGAAATCCAAGAGTGTTTTCTAATGTGTTTTTCTCTCCCTTAGGCTCTGTAGCCAACTTGTCATCAACTTCCATTGATTCTGTCTCTTATGTATTCCCTGGAATCTCCTCCCTCCATTGTATTTCCATTGCCAATACTTTAGCTCAGGCTGAAGTCATTTCTTGCTAAGCCTGTTTAATTAGTCTTTTGGCCTTAGGCATTGTTACATGCTAATCCCTATCTTGCTACCAAAACCATGTTTTATAAAGCAAAAATGCTCTCTTTTAAAACACTTCAGGGGCTTCCCCTTGCTGCAGTATAAAGTCAAAATATATCCATAACACATTCCTCTTTTAGCTGACATTTTCCACTCCCTCAGCTTCATCTGTCACTAATCTTCACCTTCAATCAGAACACCCTGTTCTCCCCTCACGCATCACCTCCCAGGATGCCTATCTTAATGGGCAGTGGATTTCACCAGATGAGGAGCTGTGACAAAACTTGGCAATCAGGGAATTTAATAAGCTGCCATGAAATGAGAAAATGACATCTTCCATGTTTCTATACAGCCTTCATATTTTTAGTTTGCAATAAATCTGTGATATTTTACTAAATGGGATGCCATAATTTGAGAAACCACTTCTCAATTTTTGGATAGTAAATCTACTAGTTGTAATGATTAGTTTTTTTGTATCAACCTGTCTAGGACACAAAACCCAGCTATGTGGTCAAATACTGTTCTTGATGTTTCTGTAAAGGTATTTTTAGATGAGGTTAATATTGAAATCAGACTTTGAGTAAAGCCTATCATTGGCCTTATCCAATCAATTGAAAGCCTTAATAGGAAAAAAAAAAATCCCCCCAGAAAAGATACAACTCTGTCAACAGACAGATAGTCTACCTTCCGTCTCAGATGGGAATTCTACCCATTTGAGTGGCTCTAGCCTACTGTCCTGCAGTATAGAATTTGAACTTCAAAGACTCTGAAATTATGTGAACCATTTTTATACATGTCAATCTCTCTCCTTCCTCCTTTCTTCTTAGTCTCTTGCTCCCTCTCTCTGTAGTAATAGAGAGTTACTCACATAAGAACAACACACACACACACACACACACACATATGCACCCCACAGGTTCTATTCTTTTTTTTTTTTAAAACTATTTATTATTTATTTATGCATACAAGGCCTGGGGTACAGGCTACAGTCCAGGGAGGTGAGAGGATTCACCAGACAGAGTGGGGAACAGAACAGGCAGACTGACTGAAACACACTGCCAAGGGCAGCAGTGGGCGAGGCAGGAGAGGTCTGCTGCGCCATGTGGGTCCCCTCCCTGGGCAGCAGCAGGGATTGAACTCGTGCTGCAGTGGCTGTGGTTTGCTTCATAGTGTGTTACTTAACCTACTGCGCCACCAGAGAGGCCCCACAGGTTCTATTCTTTTGGAGGTTCCTCACTAAACTTTAAAACAGCTGTTCCCACACTTTAAAAAGGTAACTTCTTCCAGAGTCTTTTGTACTCAAGATCTTAACCTATACATGAGGAAAAAAATAATAATTGACATTACCTCAAGCACCTTGTAATGGATAAGAAAGTAATTTTGGAGAGAGTATTTCCCTATGCCCTCAAAACTGCATGTGTTTTTCCTTATAGTCACCAGTACTGTAATCACCTTTTCCCTTATAGTAAGAATAAATACCGGTCTGTGGCCTTATCCAAAATCAAGTCACGTATTTTCCAGTCAACTGCTGCATAGACTGTGATTTAATGTCTAAGAAGATGAAAATGACTAGACCACTCAAGTGCTTTGTGTGGTGCTATTCTTATCGCCAGGGGGAAAATAATCAAGTAGAAATAGCGAGTTATATTTCTAAATGTGCATTTCTCTGCATGCTCCAACCATTTCAATCTTATAATGAGTTCTCTAACAACTTTTCTCATTCTAAAGAAAAGATGTTACTTTCATTATCTTTCTCCTAAAAGAAAATACAACTTCTAAAATAATACATAGTTATTTTATTTCTGACCACACAAGAATTCTGTTTCCCAAACCTCCTTACTGGATCCAGCAGGTGAAAAAGGAAATCCCTTCTAATACCACAGTGAATATCATCACTGGAGACTAGTTAGACTTGGCAGGTTCAAATTACATGAGAGGCTTGGGGTATACTTGAGGCACTTCACCCCAAATGATTGCTAGTTCAAGAATCACCATTCGGAGGCTTGGTCTTAAAAGAACCAAAGGAAGAGAACAATAATGCAAATAATATTCCAACATGGCATAAGTACAACCAAGACCTGTGTTGCTCAGAGTGAGGCAGGACCAAAGGCAAAAACCTAGGGGGTATAAACAGTCTCCCACTCTCCTAAGACATCTATCACAGAATTATTAGTGGCTCCATTTGATCCTCAAAAAAAAAAAAAAGACATTCATAAATCAAGAAGACAAAAGACAGTTCCCATCCAGAGGACTGCAAAGTCTTCAAACATCTGGTCTGGAAGGATTTCAGTGGTTCAGTGGAATGAGTGTAGCTCAGATCTCCTATTGGAAGGTGGATTGAAGGATTGCAGTTGGCGCTTGTCTTCTTTCAAGGAACAGGGATTAATGACCAGATAGGAGAGCTAATGACCCAACCAAAGTGGATTATTATTCAACCTCGCTGGCAGAAATCCCTTTGAGGCTATCTTTTGGCCCATATTGTTCTATTTATTAAATTAACTACCCTTTTTTTTTCTTTTTAAGAAAAGAAAAAGTGTATTGCCCTGCAACTCCTCTCCTCCTCCTCTTTTTAAAATTATGCTAAAGTATATATAATATAAAGTTTACCATTGTAACCATTGTTAAGTGTGCAGTTTGTGGGCATTGAGAGCAATCACATCATAGTGACTCAGCCTCTCTCCATTTATTTTTAAATTATTAAACTGTACGAATCTAAGATAAACTAGAGTCCATATAATAGTGAAAATGGTATCTCTTACTCCATCTGTAATTTTAGGACATATAGTCCCTTTTAAGTGCCTCCTCCCACACATCCTCACCAACACACACAGACACACACACAAACACAAACACACACAACACAGTGATTTTTGGAATTCCCAGGTGACATGTACACATCTGACTATCCAGTCTTCTCTTACTGCCAGAACTACTGGCACCAGAGTTCCCAATCTATTCAATACGGCTATAAGATTCCTATTTATTACAGTTTCCTAAATATAGCAGTCTCAAGTTCCTATTTCACTAAGACTTTCTGTAAACTCCTCTTTTTCTATTCTGCTCAAAGTCCCTTCCAAAGAAATAAATGTTGTGGGCAGAGTTAGTGGAGACCACAAATGATAGTTCTGACATCATCTTCAGTTCCACACTCTACTCCAAAGCCAGAACCTTATTATTAGATCACACCTGCATCTTCTGACTCTCTCATTACTTGGGATGAGATATCTTTTCTTTCTGAAGATGCTTATTTCAGGAACCTCTCACTATAATTTCAGGCATTGCCAACATACCCAAAGTCAAGGAGAACCAGCTTAGGCTCAAACTTTGATCGCCATTCTGCTTAACTGTCATAGACTAGTAGTCTCTAATCTAAAGACAGGTACTTCTAGAATTACCTAGAATTAAAACTACCCAGAATTAAACTAACTACCCAGAATTAAAAACACATCATTAACCTGACTTGATATTCACATGACTTCTTTGCTATTTGTGAAAGACAGTGAATCCTCAGATATTTTCCCTTTCCTTAGATGACTTAAAAGAGCTACCATATCACATCATATCAAGCTCCAAAGCTTACATTCATTTCTCAAGTGTTATTGCTGGCAAACTCCCACAGCCACCAAGGAAAAAATATCATGAAGGCTCTAGATATAGGAATGTACTATGGATGCATGACGTATGTTACATGGCCCCATCTCTAACAGCAACCATAACAATGCTGTACATTCATTTATATATATATCTAAAGTATCCCTATTGCTTCTCTATATATAGTACAGTTTAATTTAGATGTTTACAGCATCCCTTGTCAAGCTGATAGGGAAAATAGTATTACCTCTACTTAACAGATGAAAATCTGTTGTGCAAAAGAGCCAGAGGAAAAATGGCTCATAAATGTCAGACTAGGAGAACTACAATCTCTTGAACTCCATAAAAATATGGTAAGGCCTCAAAGTGAAATGAAAGAGAGAAAAATTAAGTCCCAGGCTTCATTCCTCTTCAATCCCATTTCCTGTCCACCCTCCTGGCTCATTTCCAAGATTTTCAGTCTGCATCAAATGTTATTTATAGATGAGAGAAACCAGAGGTAATTTTATGAGTGTTACAGAGGAAGAAGCCAGTGATGGAGTTGTAATAAAGGTATAAGTCAGTCTGGGTTTTCCTCAAGAAACCACTGGGATCTTATCACCTAAGAACACTTTTCAATTTATACCATCTGTCATGTTGTAATTGGCATATGCAAACAACTTGTCTTTGGGATTAGCTTTTGCGATTTTTAGGCTTAAGCAATAGATACCAAGTCACTAACTTCTTCTGACACTTTTCTCTTTCTAATAATTCACTAGGATACTCCAATTTGTAGCGATAATAGAGGCTCTTGCCATCTGATAAAATGTCAAAAGCCAATATGGATGAATCATGCTACAAATCAGGAGAGAATAATCTGTTTAATGAAGCATCGACTCTCTGTACAGCTGCCCTATAGATAAGACAGATGATTTGATCCCACTATTTAAATTTGACATTTGACCAACCACTTACTCTTTGCTTAGCCAGTGACATGGTCAGTGACTTCCATCACCAAAGTGATGTAAAGAATGTTATACCAATTTGTCATCAAAACCTAAAAGATAGTTATCCTGAAGAATACTGTTTAAAGTCTTCTATTGATTACATGGGAAATGAATATAAAGCACAAGTTGATTACAAAATTCATAATACTTTTAGAAGTAATCTCATTCGTTTAAATATGCTAAATTTTAAATTTTTTTCATGCAATGAAAAAAGTAAAAGCTAACTAAAATTTGTTTTGTGAAAAATTGACAAAATAATAACTTGTTGACTATGAAATTTTTTTAGATTGACCTAAAAAAACATATAAACATTATTTTTATTATGTTTTTAGTTTTTCACTAAAACTTAGTTTTTTGTTGCCTGAAAATTGATAGAAAAATCCATTTAGGTCAGGGGAATTGAATTTTATTGCAATAATGAGCAAAGCTCTATGATCTGGTTCGGAGTAATTTCCAGGTTATATTGTTAAGTAAAAAAAGTATAGTTCAAATGGGTATATGTAGAATTCAATCTATTGTGTAGGAAACTAAAAGGAATAAAATAACACCTATTTTTTTTCACTTTTAAGAAACACAGGGGTGATAAAACAGCTATTGAAAGTACTACTAAATAGGAATGGGGTAGAGGAGATAAAAATGGAAGCAAGACTTTGCTGAATGTGATTATTTTTTTATTTTTATACCGTATAAATGCTTTACATATCTAACAAATAAAATTGAATTAGAAGTAATAGAAAAAGTAAACCCTAAAACTAATTATAATGAGACACAAAAATATCCTAATTGCATATGTAATTAATAACAAAATTACAGAGAAAAAATAATTTATGTAGTTAGACAATGACACGTTGGGAAATATTCTGAGAACAAAAAAAAATGCAAACCAATCTCAAAGTACTTGGTGAGTTTGCTGCTTTGGGTGTTATAATTCTGATAGTGCAATATATTGCAGTTTGGGAACCAGAGGTTCCACTCTGGGAGAAAAGAGATATAGATGATATGGGAGACAAAGGGAAACCTGTGTTTTTGAGTTTATTTGGAAATAGTTAACTTTAAAATTGTTCTAGCTCTAACTAGAACTTGATTTCTAAATATCATTCTCCACTAAAAGGGGAACCAGACCTGTTTACAAATTAACTGATTACATCCCTGGGATGAGCTTGAAACAATTCATTGTACCCAGTATAGGAATGGGGTCATGATAATAAGACATAAGAGCTGGACTTTGAAGAGACACATACCAGATAAATTTGGGAATTTGGAAAAATCAACATCAAAAAGAGTCATGGTAGTCTTGGATTTTATCACAACGAACAGAAAATCCTGGTTTGGGAGACCATACAGGACAAGGTGCTAAAACTCTTCTAAGGAATCAATGTTCTGAAGAACAGAGGGAGTTAATGGATTGCTCTAAAGCAGAAGAGACTCAAGAAGACCCAAAGAAGAATTAGATTCAAATTTTTAAAGGACATGCATAGAAGTCCACCATTAAAAAAAGTCACAACTGCATAAAGGACAGTCGCAACCTACCACATTTACCAAGTTAACAACTGTCTGCTTGTGGGGCTCATACATGGCAGAATACTTTCTCTGGGGTTAACACACTAACAAAGGGCCTCAAATTTATTCCACTGTTAAAGGTAAGTTTGCTTTTACTAAGGACTTACATTTATGGTAACTATTCAGATTTACTTTGTTTTCTCTTTAGGGAAATAAAAACAAAGTGACCCAGTTGCTTCCTGACATTAGGGTACAAAGTCGTTTTTCTCTTGACTGTGACCATCTACACAAGTCATAAGAGTGGAAGAGTAGCAGTTTGGTTTTCACAAGCCAGGTAACAGTTGGATGTAAGGAAGATGGGTGATTTGAACTTAGATAAAAAGAGAAAAATAAAAAATTATAAAGGAAAATTTAAAATGGACTTCGTTAGTTGATGCTATTGAAGTAAAGTTCATCAAATCATTTCCCTTTCTTAACTAAGAACACAATACTACAAAGGAATTGGTTTATGTAGAATCATGTTCTTGTTCTTGGAAAGATATAATGAAGCATATAGAGGAGAAGCACCGTGATTCTGCATCCTTCTATCAGTGATTATAGGAAAAGGAAATATGTTGAAAGATGGAACAATTAGGGCAAGATATAATGAATTTATGAAAGGAGTATATAAGTATTTGTTTTACTCTTATTGCAACTTTTCTATGGGTTAGAATATTTCATTTAAAAAATTAAAGAAATGATGACCCTCCCCCCCACACACAAAAGCCTAAAATGGCAATGAATTTTAAAAATTGGCATGGATACAAACAGAATGATTAATAAGTAAAAAAAGTCTTTAACCTCCATAGAAGAGAATTGATTTTAGTATAAATAACTCAGTAAAAAAATAATACTAAAAAAAATTGGAGATTCTTAAATGTGCATTATAGAGAATTTTGATCAAGTAATTAAAGTGAATAAAAGAAATTTGTGAAGTCTCTCCTATTGTTTGGATTTCAATAAAATGTACTCATTAACCATTTGTTAAAACATCTCCATTCAACAAAGGGCAAATATCCAAGATCTACAAAGAACTCATACAACTCAACAGGAAAATAGATAACACAGGTTTAAAATCGGCAGAATATCTAAATAGGCATTTCTCCAAAGAAGACATACAGATGGCCAAAAGGTACATAAAAAAATTCTGGTATGAAGGAAATGCATAGCAAAACCTCAATGAAATGCTGCATCATACCTGTGAGATTGGCCTATATCAAAAAGACCAGAGATAAGTGTTGATGATAATGTGAATGAAAAGGAATTTTCACACACCATTCATGGGAATATAGATTGGTCCAAACCCTATGGAAAACAGTATGGAGATTTCTCAGAATATTAATGATCACATGATCCAGCAACTCCACTTTTGATATTTACCTATAGAATGCAAAAACACTAATTTGAAAGGACATATTCACTCCTATGTTAACTGCAGCACTTTTGACAATAGCCAGTTTACAGAAACAATTTAAATTTCCAATGGCAAATTAGTGAATAAAGAGATGTGGTAGAATACTACTCAGCAATAAAAAATAGATTTCCCTTTTATGACAACATGGATGGAACTGAAAGGAATTACAGGTACTTTTATGGTGGGTTTGGTGTGATAACATATTTAGCAAGAGGAAGTAAGAACTAATATAACTGTATATGAACTAAATTATGTACCATGTTGCAAATCAATGTTACCACAATAAAAATTAATGCAATTAATTTTCAAAATTTTTAAATAGCTATAAAATTATGAAAAAATAATCTTCATTCTCAAACTCCAAACATGAACTTGTTAATTTGATGAAAATGGTGAAGAAAATATTCTAAATTTGTCGTGGGGATGTGGTAAAAGTTTTTTTTAAATACTTGTACATCAGGGAATTGGAATTGCTAATTTGCAATCAGAGGATGTAGTTCACTAGAAGTTGTTAAAGTTAAAACCTGCTTCAGAGACTCTCACTGAATCTCCCAGGAATGGAGGAGAATCTCCTCTATTCTACCTTCCAATCAGTTTCAGTTTTCCTGCTTATAAAGGAATCCTATACTCTATTACTTTTTTAGTACTATTCTCATTCAAACCTATGAGGGAGTAATCAGTATCCTCATTTTATAGACAAGACTCATGCTATCATTTCTTTAATGAGAACATACTTTGAAAGTTTAAAAAAAATAAAGTAACATTGTAGGTCCAAAGTGAAAAGATTTTGAGTATTATTTTAGGCTTTGCATTCTGTATTGATATTGACTAAATTAAGGGGTAGGTCATTTTGTAAAAAAAACAAACTTGATCTGTGTTTCTATCCCAGTTGCTACTTAGAAGTGCAAAAACCATGATTTTGTGCCTTCAAATACTACATTAAATAATAGATTGATCAAGTAATCACTGTTGGTCATTTGAAAATGATCAAGAAAAAAATGAACAGTGATTATTTGATCTATTAGGTACCTTGATGGCCATTTAATAAATGATTAAATGATATGAAAATTATTTGATATGAAATAATTTGAAAATTATGGATGAATCCAGATGAATTTCACACCAGTGTCCTTTCAATTTAAAGAAAAAAATGCTAATAAATATTCTGTGCTGCATTGTAATGTGGCATGTAATTGCACTTATAAACGACTCTCAGATCACCATATAAAACAGAAACCTAAATTAATGACACTGAGAAATCTGTGTGTGTGTTTAATGGGACAGGGAGGAGCTGGGGATAGGAACACCATGTGAAATGAAGCCCATCACATCAAAGGGGTGGCTGGCAGAGAGCAGGTGAACAGCTCTCTCGGGAAGGCGTAAGGACAGTTACTGGGCTGGAATGCACATGTGGTGGGGCAGCAAGTGAGAGGGGTTGGGAGATCAAAAGGAAACATGAAAATCACAGGTCACCCCCAATCTGTACCTCTCAACTAGTATTACAATGTCAGGCATGTGAAAGGCAGCACCTGATCTTTAAAAGGTCAAGAGCCACCAACTCCTGAGAATCTGTAATGGATCTGATTCAGCTAGTTTCATTACTGTCCTGCATAGAAAGTCAGATCGTTCCCAAAGTCCTTTAAGGTTTCTGGGGGAAACTTGCATCTCATAGGCCTCCATGGGCTCTTTTGAAGTATCTAGAGGAATAAACGACTTTTCCAGAAAAGCTCATTTAGCAGTGCTTACAGAGAGTAGTGAATGCCCTGTAGACTGGTCCCATTTTGTTCTTCCAGTACTGTCTACCCAGGTAGGAGGAGGAGGCAACCACCTGCATTTCAGCTCTAGGACAAGTTTGGCGATCATGCAGTGATACCCTATAACCATTTCATGTATAAATGACATCCAGGTTTAAAACATCAGTTTTTAAACCCTGGTCTTTTTGCTCGGTTATAAAAGAGACTGTTTCTAAGTTTATTTAGATTGAATTTCCTTGTATAAATTTATCAGAATCATGTCAGCGAACAATCTATCTTAGGCAATTCTGTGGTTATGGCAAAGGGCCTGGTGAAGGATTGTTTCCTTACACATTCTAAAAAGCAAAATAATCTAGTCATTGATCCCGTTCATTAACTTTGTGAATGCAAGCAATTCTTTATGGTCCTCTGTGTTCTGGTTTCTTCCTTTTCAAAGTCCCAAACTCAGTCTTGGTGGAAGAATATAGCATATATGAAAACTTTTGACTGGTTCAACTTAACATCTTAAAGGCTGGCTAAAGTATTAAAAAGTCTATCAAATGTTTTGTTCATGTGCGTCTTGTAGATCCCATTTCCAAAATTAAATTTTTGATTGACTTCTACTGTTTTTCTTTAACTAAATATATTGAAAACATCTGTAAAATGGAGTCACAGTTTTGAGGTTCCTCGGGAAAAGACCCTCTAGGCTGAAAAGAATCCATTTTTTCTAGCTGTAATCACACTTGTACTGGTAATATAAGCCACCATACTCAGGCCTTTTCCTCCTCAGCTGGTGCTAAAAAATCTGGACAACTTAGATAAAAGTAGATTTTGCTCTGTGGATAATATGTGAGGTTTATTACATTTCATATCTCATCTTGCATGGTTCAGTGTGTCCATCAGCACAATTTCACAAAATAACAAATCCAGTCCAATAAATGTTAAAGTCATGTTCTCCCTGCTTGGGTACCTAGAAATGTTAGCTTATTTGATTTAATTATAGAAGAGCAAATCAATAAAGCACTATCACCAGAAAATTTCAAGCTATGCACACTCAATAAATTTATTCATGTAGTTGCCAGCAAACATGCCAAATACTCTGCAGAAAATTCAAATTATCTGACTATATTTGATTAAAGCTGAAGTAAAACCAATGGGGAGAAAATATCTATTGTTTGCAGTGAAACACCAAAAGGGAAACAACTCACATAATAATTAAGTTTAAAATTCATTATTTCAAAAAATAAAACACAAGTCTTTAGATGCAACAGAGGCTGAAAGAAAATCAAGTCAATTATAAAGGTTTCTACTTTTGCAATGCAAGTATTACTGACTTATGATTTTCAGGAAAGAATAAATGATGAGAAGCCATCACCCAGTGATGGGGGAGATCTTTCAACATGGGAAGGGCTGAGCAGGGGCAACGAGGCCAGGCACCTGGGGGCAGGTGGAAGCTGGCAACATTACCTGCTGAGGGACCCTAAGGAGGTCATCCCATGGCAGCATTTTGGCTGTGCTTTCTCTGTTATGGTTTCTGCCCCAGTTGTTTTTCCTGCTTTCTCGTAGTTTTGTAACCTAGATATACTTTTAATAGGCTCAATTTCTGCTTGTTAGCCACATCTTTCACCATTCTTTGCAAGCAAGATCATGAAAGTACAAAACGTGATACAGGAAGAGAGGAGTTATGGCAAATAAAGGACCATAAAATGTGGATTTGTTTGACTAGAAAATATAGGGAAGAAATAAATGAGAACCCAACTAATTTTTCTAGCTGAGAAATTGACAACTTTTTTTTAATGAAGTTGTGAAACAGCTGACAAAACAGTTGAATTCTGAGCCGTAGGGTGTCAATGCTGTTATATAAGGAGAAATAGGAAAAAATATGATGTTGGAACATATTACATATGACTTTATTTCTCAAAAAAAAAAAAAGGAAGGGAGAATGAAATCTGGGCAGATGGTAGCTTACTTGAAAGCAGACAGTTTGAACATGATACAACTGCTGAATACCGACTCTGGACTTCCTCTTACTGAATTAATACACTTTTTTTATATACACCAGCTTGAGTTTCTTTTCATTAAATCCATCTTGATAGTGTACCAATCAAATTGGACCCTCATCTGCTTAGGATTTGAATGAGGACCTGATCTTTGTTCTCTTGCCTAAGGTGTGCTCAACGAGAACCTGTTTTCTCACAGGATTCTATCTACATAGTGCTAACTGAATTCTGTCCTGACTCATGTTAAAGAGGCAGGTATTCAAGAGTTTGATTGTCTACCCTGCCTCACGATTCTCAGAGTCGTGCTTTTGGATCCTGACAGTACCTCACTCTTGGACCTTTGTTTTTATATTAGCTTCCCTGACACAAGCCCACGTAACCTCTTGCCTATAGCATCTCCCCAGTTTCTCTGTTGCAGTTAAAGTGTGAAAAGCTGGGGATTCCCTTAGTGATCAGGCGTGTGTACCCTAAACATATGGAGTTACTATCGTGTGAAGTTTTAATACCCTGACCAATATTTTGACCAATGGGAGATGCAGATTACAAGATAAATTCTTCCCTTTTCTCCCCTCTGAAGGGCTTCCCTAAACTGCAGTGGATTTTGTGGTGTCTCAGAAAATGTCCCTGTGAAGTAGCCAGTTGCTCTCCATATCAAATTTGGCCACTCAGTAAAGCACTTCCTGTCCTTGCCCTCCCTTCTTCTCTGCCTCATTTCCTGTTTCCTATTTCATGACCGCTTCCCTGAGATTGCTCTCCCGAATGATGAATTGGAGCATAAGCTTTTGCTGGCTCTGCTTTCTACAGAATCTTCCCTAAAATACCTCCAACATTTAAAGACACATCACTTATTTTTAATCATTCTCTTAGATTTCAGCCTCAGCTCCCAAATTACCCCCTAAATGAAAAATGTTCCACATTAATTTATATCTGTCAGGTTTATATATATCAAATAATTTAAGAACTGTCTGGGTCCAGACTTCAAAAGAGGCACTTTCTGTGTGAATACTCCCCACACTCAACCTTGGTGAAGGTCTCCACAAGGTCAGGCTGTGCCACCCACACCTTTCAGCAAGATTTTTTCTATAAGTGTTTCCAATTCTTGGAAAGCTCTTTGTTATTCATAAAACTTTTTTCCAGTCTTACACACACATGCACAGAGAAACAGACTAGTTTCTCTGAGGGTTCCTGATAATTCCATTCATAAACACATCAGAGAAAGACTCTTACTTTTGTTTAGCATTTGGAACCCACATCCTGACAATCTTATTTTTCTTTTTTTTCATTAACTATTAGCCTGAATTGAGCTAATAGTGACAGATTTCATCACCAGAAGACACTATGTGTTTTAGCTACTTAATAATTTCTAACAGTTCAAATAGAAAATCTGTAAGTGTATCAACTTCCACTTCTTCTCCTCATTAGCTTCTATCTTCCAAAAATTATTGGTGATAAATAATAACAAATTTTATTTGTTGTAGTTGTTTGAATGCTTTTTAATATAAATATATCTTGTCCTAAAAGAGATAAAGCTAGAGTTAAGGCTTAAAACTTCTTATGTTTAAAAGGAATTACTCATGATGGATGTGTTCAGGTTTTCTATTTTTTCTCTTAACTCAATCATAGAATGTTGTGTTTTTCTAAGAAATTGGCTACTTCTAAGTTGTCCAGTTTGTTGTATTTGTTTATAATATTATCTTATGATCTTTTGTATTTCTATAGTATCTGTTGTAACTTCTCATAGAATTTGTTTTCTTTCTATTCTTTTTTGTGAATCTGACTAATGTTTTGCCTTTTTATAATTCTCTTCAAAGAGCCATCTATTGGTTTTGTTGATATTTTGGATTGTCCTTTTGAACTTTTTTGTTAATGTTGGCTTTTTTGTTAATTTATCATTTCTTCCCAACTATTGACTTTTGGTCTTGCTTTTAACTGGGGTACAGGCCAGAGGTGGGGGCGGGGGTGAGAGGATTCACCAGAGACAGTGGGGAACAGAATAGGCAGATCAACAGAAATACACTGCCGGGGGCAGCATTGGGCAAGGCAGGAGAGGTCTGCTGCACCACGTGGATTACTTCCTTGGCCGGCAGCAGGGATCGAACTCGTACTGCAGTGACTGCGGTCTGCTTCATAGTGCATTGCTTAACCCACTGCGCCACCAGGGAGGCCCTTTTTCTAGTTCTTTTATGTGTGAACTTAGATTTCTTATTTGTAAATCTTCTTGTTTCCAGAAGAAACTTCACTCTTACTACTGGTTTTGCTACATCCCACTGATAAGTTGTGTCTTCATTTACATTTATCTCGTTTTTTTTAATTTCACCTTTGATTGCCTCATTGACCTAATAGTTGTTCAGTAGTATATTATTCGCAAAATATATTTGGTTTTCCTTTCTTTCAGTTGATTTCCATTTCATATCAGTACTATCTAAAATGATACTTGATATGACTTGAGTTCTCATGACTTTATTGAGACTTGTTTTGTGACCAACATATGGGCCTTCCTTGAAAATGTACTCTTTACAAATGTACACTTGGAAAAAAAAGTGTATTCTGCTACTGTAGGGTGGAATTTTCTGTAAATATTTATAAGTATATCTCATCCAACTTATCATGTAAAGTTATTCTTTCATTGGTGGTTTCTATCTGGATGATTTGTCCATTGTCATAAGTGGGATGTTGAAGTTCCCTAACGTTATTGTCTTCTTTTAGTTTATTTGTATTTGCTTTATATACTCCTCTACTGCTATTTTGGGTGCATATATATTTTGAATTGCCATGTCTTCCTATTACATTTATGCATTTATCATTATATAATCAAAAGTTTCCCCTTTTGAAAAAGCTCAGTAGCATATGATTCAATTAGTGAATTCTACCAAATTTCAATGAAGAATTGATATTTATCATTCCAAAAATTTGAAAAGGAGAGAAAATTTCCAAATATACTCTACAAAGTCAGAATTGCCTTGATTCCAATACTAAAGATATCACTGTAATTCATCTCTTATGAACACAGGCGCAAAATCCTCAACAAAATATTTGCAAACCACATTCAACAAAAATACATTAATACAATAACATACCATGACCAAATGGAATTTACCATAGGAAGAAAGGAAGGATCAATATATACAAGTCAATAAATATGATACAACCCATGATCAAAAGGAAGAACAAAATATAATATGATCCTTCAATAGATATAGTCAGAGAATTTGACAAGATTCAACATCCTTATCTGATAAAAGTCCTCAAAAAATTGATAAAGAACATACGTCAAAATAACAAAAGCTATTATATATGACAAACACACAGCCAAATTATGTTCAATGGTAAAATGACAGAATTTTTTTCCCCTCTAATATCAGGAACAAGGCAGGGATTTAACTCTTATGACTACTCTCAAAATAAGACTGGAAGTCCTAGCAAGAATAGTGATACAAGAAAATATAAAAGACAACCAAATTGGAAAAGAAGTAAAACTATCACTATTTGTAGATTACATGGTGATATAAATAGAATATCCCAGGAGTCCAATAAAAAAAATTACAAATAATGAATACAGAAAATTAGCAAACTATAAAATTACCAAAAAAACCCCGATTCATTTCTATATGCAGTTAATGAACTAGCAAAAAGAGAAATCAGGAATATCCCAGTTATCATCACATCAAAAAAATTAAATACCTTGGTATTAATTTAAGCAAGAAGTAAAAGACCTGTACTGTGAATATTTTAAGACATTGTTGAAAGAATTAGACATAAGGAATGGAAAGGTATTTTGTGTTAGTGGATTAGAAGAGTTAACATTGTCCCTATCGAAATCCAAATGACTTTCTCCAAATAAATAGAACCAAAAAATCATGAAGTTTATTTGGAACTGCAAAAGACTATAAATAGCAAAAATACTCCTGAGGGGGAAAAAAAAGAAACTTAGAAATCTCATGTTACCAGACTTCAAACTATATTACAAAGTGATAATAGTTAAAACAGTGTATTATTAGAATGAAAACAGATGCACAGATCAGTTGAACAGAACTGAAGGTACAAAAATACAACCACACATATGGTCAACTAATTTACAACAAAATAATCAAAAGTTTATAATGGAGTAAGGACATCTGTTCTATAAATACTGTTGAAAAAATAATGACTTAAAAGAATGAAACTAACTAGATCATTATGTCACACCATACATAAAAATTAATTCAAAATGCATTAAAGACTTGGATGTAAGACCTATGGCCACAAAAAAAAAATACATAGGAGAAAACAAAAAACATACACTCCTTGACCTCAGCTTTATAGTTGTCTTTGTGGACTCAACTGTAATGGGAAGAGAAACATAAGCAAAAATAAGCAAATGGAACTACATCAAACTAATAAGTTTCTGTACAGTGAAAGAAACTTGCATGAAAATAGTTACTCTGATGAATGGGAGAAGGTATTTGCACATTATATGTTCACAACAGGGATAAATTTCAAAATATATAAAGAACTCATAAAATTAAACAATAAAGGATAAAAAACAATGTGATGGACAGCAGATCTGAATAAACAGTTCACAAAGAAAACATACAGATGGTCAATAGGTACATGAAAAAATATTTATCATCTCTTATTATTATTGAAATGTAAATGTAAAACAATAATGAAATATCACCTCATACCTCATCGGTAGAAATCACTGATCTCAAAAATAGCAATTTCTATCTATTTACAGAAATAATCTATTACAGAAAGAGTTTAATTATTCCTATATGAAAACAAAACTTTCAATCAGTCCAAGAATTCAAGGAGTATGACAAAAATGCTGAGTGTTAAAGAGGACATGGAGAGAAGAGAATAAGTACATACTATTGATGGGACTGTGAATTGGAAAGACATTATGAAAAGCAGTATGAACACTGCGCAAAGAAAATAAAAATAGCAAGTCTGGGTATAAATCTAAGAAACATTAATTGAAGAAATACACACAACATCATGTATATTGACGCATTTACAGTAGTCAAGAACTAGAAACAACTGAAGTGCTTATCAATTGATGAGTGAATGAAGATGTGATACACAATGGAATAGTATTCAGCTACAAAAGTGAAATCCTGCCATTTGCAACAACACGGATGAACCTAGAATATATTATTCCTAGTGAATATTGTCGATATTCCTCTAGCACCATATGATTCATTCATAATTGGTATATAAGTAAAATAAATAGATGAACTAGTTAAAACAAAAATAATCTTTTGTACTATTGACCAATAATAAGTGGTCACCAGGAGGGAAGCAGAAAGGGGAGGAGGAGGCTATGGGTGAACAGGGACAATGGTATTGCTCAGGATCGATCTGGAGTTTCAGTGGTGAACTTAATATACTATGTAGACATAATGCTTCTCAGTGATGCATACCTGAAACTTAAGAGCTGTTACAATATAAAGTTATTTCAAGATTAAAAAATACTTTTTTTACAATTCAGTACCTGCAGCATATCAGTAAACATGTGAAGATTATCCTGTACAAAACTTCTTATTGATACTCTAATAGTTCTGCAGTTATTTTCTAATGCCATTATACAGCTAGGCTCCTTTTGCCTGAAGTCCAAATAACCCATTCTTCTTCGCCTCATCTTATATATTTCTGAGTCCATATATCACCTTCAATGATTTATCAACAGATTCTGAATTTAGTGAAAAATAAATCAACATCATTTCCAAATGATAGTGATTAACAGACATTATTTTCTTCAACAAATATTGGGACTAAGTTGCTGCTTTCTATCCAATATGTTGATGCTCCAAATTTCTGTAGAAATCACTGATCTCAAAATAGCATTTCTATCTGCTTACAGAAATAATTAGTTACAGAGTTTAATTATTCCCATATGAAAACAAACTTTTAATCAGTCCAAGAATTCAAGGACTATGACAAAAATACTAAAAAAAAAAAAATAGTTGGCAGAATTTAATAGCTCAATTTTGAAAATTGAAAATTGAGAGGAATGTTTAGAAAACTGCACATAAAATATTTGAAGAATCAGTCTTAGGGTCTAATGGGGTATAAAATCACCCTAGATAACATTGTGACATTGGTTGTCCTCTCAACAGCGCATATTTCCTAGATCTGAACAGAATGGTCACCTCTAGACACAGGCCCAAAGCCACATCCTCAGGGATGTGGCTACTTTGAAGCCAGGCAAGAGGTTAAGTTCATGTAGCAGGCAAAATTTCCTGTAACTACACCTTTCCTCTAAAGGGGCTAGCAATACCCATGCCTCATCAGACTGATGAAGATAAAAACCAAATTTTAAAACAATAGTCACAGAACCTGGCACCAAGTAAGACTTGAATAAATTTTAACTATTATTTTTTTGTTATGAAAAAAGTCACATGCATTCACGATGTTTTCATTTTAGCTAATGTTCTTATTACCCCTCACCCTGCAGTTCTGGACTCATTTGCCTCACATTCTCTGTTTATATGGGAAGTAAAATTTTTATATTCTATTTTTAAGGCATGGAACTAAACTAAATGTTTTGACACAAGTCTACTTTATGGCCAAAGCAAGGTCTATCCCGTAGTTAAAATATTCTAACTCTGTGTTTCTAGATAGGGACAGCCCTTCATGGAAAATTCTAGAAACTTGTAGGTACATTTTTGATTGACCTAAAGACAGGTAACACTACTGGCAATCTGAGTCCAGGAATGCCAGCAGTACAATCTTACAAAAAACTGTCTTATGGGCCCCTTAGTATCTTATCAGTTTGACTTTATATATTTTGAAGCTGAGGTTATATTATTAGAAGTTTAAAAATTAAAAATTATATGACTTCCTGATACATTAATACTTGAATCATCATAAAGGGTCTCTTTTTCTTTGTACATAAAGTTTATTTTATGGATGTAGTATATATAGTTTTCACCCTAAGATAACAGACAATCCTTGGTTAATGAAATGCCATTTATATTTAACAGAACATTTATATTTGGGTGTGAATCTACCATGTTATTTTTTTTTATTTGGCCCACTGGTTTTATATTACCTTTCCCCTTTTTTTGGCCTTCCATTATAATAGTCAAGAATTTTTATCATTTCATTTCCCCCTTTCTCTCTCTTTTTTTTTATTTATTTACGCATACAAGAACTGGGGTACAGGCCAGAGGTGTGGGGGGGGGTGAGAGGATTCACCAGAGACAGAGCTGAGAACAGAACAGGCAGATCAACAGAAATACACTGCTGAGGGCAGCAGCAGGCAAGGCAGGAGAGGTCTGCTGCGTCAGTAGTTCACCTCCCCAGCCGGGGGCAGGGATTGAACTCGTGCTGCAGTGGCTGCAGTCTGCTTCATAGTGCATTGCTTAACCCACTGTGCCACCAGGGAGGCCCCCATTTCCCCTCTCTTATAGCTTGTAATATATGCAATACTTTACGGTCCCTGACAGTTATTAGCAGTTATAACATGCATCATTGACATTACTTTTATCATCCCCAGAGAGTTCAGCATTTTACATCATTATGTTTCCATTATTCACTTTCTACTTTTTGTGCCATAGTTATCATGTATTTTAATTCTTCCTATTATAAAACAGAAGTATAAATACTGTAACTATTTAGATTCACCCATGTACATATCCCTTCCGTTACTCTTCAACTTTTACCTAAGATTTTTCTTTCAGCAGTGAGTCCAGTGGTAGTGGACAATTCTCTTGGCTTTTATTTGCAAATATCTTTATTTTGCCTTCATATTTTAAAAGACCTATTACTTGAATATCAAATTCTAGGTTGGCATTTACTTCTTTTAGAATTTTAAAGGTGTTATTACACTGTCTTCTGGCTTCATATATTTCTGTGGAGAATTCTGCTATCTTATTGCTCCTCCTGTAAAAATAATGCATTTTTTCTTTTTGACTTCTCTTAATAATTTCTCCTCACCTTTGTTTTTTTCCTTTAACAGTTTTGCTAGGATGTGCTGAGAGATGACCTCTTATTATTTATCCTATTTGAAATTTATGGGTTTTTTTCAATATGTTGCTCAGTGTCTTTTATCTGTTTCTCAGAGTTCTCAGCTAGTGTCTTCAAATATTGCATTTGTCACATTCTATTCTCTATTTTGGAGACTATATTACATGAAGGCTAAATCTTTTCGCCTTGTTAGTAACTTCTATTTTTTCTTCATTTCCACATATTTTCTCCCAATTTATCCTCAAACTTCACTCTTCCTCTCAGATATCTAATCTGTTAAACTCAGCTCTAGAATTATGTCTAAGCACTTGTATTTCCATTTTTTAGTTTTTTTAATAGATTTTCATTTTTGAGGAAATTCTCCATTTAACTATTTTATTTATAGTCATTTGAAGTGTTTGCCTCACCTGTAGCTTAATTTTTAATAGACTTTTTCTTTGGGTTTGTAGTCATTTGTTTATATCTTCTTGATAATAAAATGAATAAATAGAATGACAGATTCGAAAGATAACTTGAGTATGGCTGGTGCCATAATTCTCCAGATAGGACTGATTTTATTTTCTGGAGCAGTGGGGTGTGGTAGGCAGTTACAGAATGGGGAGATCACCTTAATTTGAGCTTTAAATATTTCAAAGCTATGTTTCAGCCTTGATAAAGGCTAGTATTTTTCCATTACCCTATTCCTGGGACAATAGTCCCATCTTCCATCCTTAGTGTTTTTTTCCAGCGCTCCTACACCTCAGTAGATCCTAAATCCCATTTTTGTCTCTCCACCCTTGTGAGACATCTTAAAGCTCTACTCAGTTTAACAATTTAGCCGCAGCTATTTGGCGTACAAGCTTCTAGGTTCCGTGTTGCCCACAAATTCGCTAACGTTTTGAGTGTGAAGCACACACGTCAGTGCCCTTCCTTTCTCTTTGGGATCTCAGTATCTCAGTGTCTAATGCCTTGAGAGTTATCAAATACCTTAAAACCAATGCTTGCTTCTTTCTTCTAGCATTTTCTCCATGTACTCAGTGCACAGTTTACTGTCAATGAACTGCTGCCAGAACCGAAGATCAGAACTTTTGTTTTAGGTACTTTCCATTTAGAAAGCTTCAGAATGCACTCCTCCTTTCTCCGCCAATGCACTCATCCAACAACAATGAGCCAGGGGCCTACAGCTATTCTCCACTGTGGTGTGTCCTGCAGCTGCTTATCTCGGTGCACCAAGAACACTGATTCATCCTTTGAACTGAAGATCAGGATATCAAGTTCGAAGGGTGATGTTATAAAGGTGTTTCTTTTCAAGGGGCTCATTCATGATCCCATTTTGCAATTTGATATTAAGATTTAATAGTAAATTATACTGTTGAACTAATCTCAGGAAACCTAAAAACTATCAAAGTTTGTGCTCTCTCAGGTTCAGAGCCTTCAGAACACTTAACAAAATAATGGATATGTAATTTGAAATTACATTCTTATCTATTTTTACATGAATTCCTTACTGAAAAAATAGACACAAAAAGATTAAATTTCTTAGATGTTAGTGAAAGGCAGGAGCAATCTATTTTATTTTGTAGGCTTTGTTTTCCACATCACCCAACTTTTATATACATATATATTATATAGTATATGTATATATAATATATATATATTTTATTTATGCATGCAAGAACTGCGGTACAGGCCAGAGGTGTGGGGGGTGAGAGGATTCACCAGAGACAGAACAGGCAGATTGACTGAAACACACTGCTGAGGGAAGCAGTGGGTGAGACAGGAGAGGTCTGCTGCGCCATGTGGGTCCTCTCCCTGGCCGGAGATTGAACTCATGCTGCAGTGGCTGCCACCAATAGCTAGATAGTACTGAGACTTAAGCCCTTGGCCACCAGGGAAGCCCCAACTTTTCTATATTTTTTGACTGAAAATGTGTATCAGAAAGAACCTTCCATTGCAGTAAATCCAAACAAGAGGGCTGTAATGTTTATCGAATGACAAGGCAACAAGGCATAACTGCAAAGTGGTCCTCGGCTTTCAAGCTCCAGCCTTTGTCCCCACTGTCATTCCTCCCAACACTCCTTGCACTTCTGCAGCTCTGGTGTTAATTCAACACACTGAAGTGGAAAGTAGTGGAACACATTCACATTGGGAGCGTCAGTCCCCCAATTTCCAAACACGTTGAGGTTTCCTGGTTGAGCCTCACACAGTCACAGGTGATTTAACTGCCCTTGGCTTTCATTTAACAATGCAAGTGAACAGCCCTGTGGGGTAATATGAAGCAGCCTAGGTGCTCCCTGCTTCTTTTTAATGTGATTCACTGGGAAGATGACTTTTCCTCACTTCAAGGATCATGTCAACATAAACAGGTCTTTTTCGGAAAAGTAAGATTTTCTCCTAAATCAGCAGGCATCTAAAGGGATGAAAACCCTATTTTGGGCTTCTCGATCAGTCATGTCAACATTCTATCTGTGTAAAGGGTAACACGACACCATTCAGAGGGATCCTCAAGTGTCCTTTCTGTACAAGCGTGGGGTTCTGTCCAAGTGTGGTGTCCACAGTGTGTGCCAATGTGAACAGACCCTCTGCAGTTCATTTTACACTGTTCTTTGGGAGGAAAGTAGGGCATGCCCAGCACTATTCATATCAATCAACACTTGTTTTTCAACATTTTCTCCCTTTGGTTTCTCTGCTGTGTCATCACCTACATGTGATAATTGGTTAGTAACTAAAAACGCTAAAAGCAAAAGGTCAACTATAAGGTTGAACTCCTAATAGTAACCTTTCTAAAACTAGGAACAGTTTTGTCTTCTCCCCAGGCATTGCCATCATATTCAAGAGGTGGGGAAACCAGTTCTGTTCGCTATGGATTCACAGACTTTGTGGGCCAGTATGGTCCCCTGAGGCATATAAAAGGGAAAAGGTCGTATAAAGTGTTTGGTATTTCCATGCTTTTTTGAGAAAATTTAATTTTCACTTTTATCAAGCTGCCCAATTATAAAGATTAAGGTGGTAACAAGCAGAAAGTTAAATTATGTGCAAAACCCTCTGCAATTAAATGGTTTTTTTTTTGTTTATTTATAGATATCCCAAGAGAATTTTAATATTTTCTAGAAGAAGGCAGAGGACTCTTAAAAAAAAAAAAAAGACTATTTCTACAGCGGGAAAAGGCAGTTACATGTGGAGGAAAATGTATTAAATACTTATCTTTATGTTTAAGTGTGCTATAATTTAACATAAGAGATTTCTGTCAGTTTGTTCTAGATGTTTCTTTATTGTCAGTCTTATTTAATCTATTAATTTAAAAAGACTTGCTTTTTCACATTATTCATACAAATCAATTCGAGCATTTCTCTTAACAACTAATACTTTTAGGACCAACTCTCATAAGACAGAAAAACAACATATCAAAACAAAATTTCTTTCACCTAATTTCTTTTCTAGATTTTACCTCCTTGCTCTCAGTCATAGCAAGTTTTATTATTATTTGTTTATTATTACTGCAATAAACATGACTATCAATTAAAAAGAATAGTGCCTTTGGGGACAACATGGATGGATCTTGAGGTGATTGCTAAATGAAGTAAGTCAGGAGGTAAAAGACAATTATCAGATGATTCCACTCATTTGTGGAAAATAACTAAGGCAAACAAACTGGCCAAACACAATGGGAATAATTCTTAGACTCTGAAAAATATGTCTCATTCTGTTTATCCATTCACCAGCTGATGTGTGTTTCCAACTTTGGACCATTATGAATGACACGACCGTGAACATTACTGGATGCATTTATGTGTGAACTTCTTGTGTATATAAACCAAGGAGTGGACTATTTAGATTATAAGGTAATTCTATATTTAGCATTTTGAGGACTATCAAACAATTTTCAAAGTGGCTGCACTATTTTACATTCCCACCAGCAGCAAAAGAGGTTGCTAAAGGTTTCTAATTTCTCCACCTCCCTTATGGACCATAGTTTTTATTGAAGTCACTCCAGTGAATAGGAAGCAGTACCTCAACTATGCTTTGGATTTGCATTTCCCTCATGACTACAGATGTTGAACATCTTTTCATGTGCAATTAATTATTTTTATCTTCTTCTGGGGAATATGTATTTGGATCCTTTGCCCATTTTTAATTAGATAATTTGCCTTTTTATTAGTGAGTTGTAAGAGTTATTTACATATTCTGGACACATACATGCTGTGTAAATATTTCCCCCCTGAAGGTTATCTGTTCACTTTCTTGATAGTACAAAGTGACACATAACACTTCACACTAATGAAGTATTATTTATCTTCTTATTTTCTTTGCCTCTTTGTGGTGTTTATACCACTATCTAATCCAAGGTCATGAAGATTTATTTTCATGTCCTACAGAATTTTGGTGAAAATTAACTGAGATAATGTAATTAAGTTCTGGACATATATTAATCAGATAGGAGCAGAAAGCTGTAATCAAAATTAACATTACCACTTAGAAAATTCTTCTAGGCCCTGCCTTCTGGACTTAGTTCTTGGTGACACTGGCTATCTGACTATGATTTCAGACTCTTCTGATACACTGACTCTGAAAAGCAACAAGACCTTTAGGTTCAGTAAGTCGCCCTTTGTTTATGTAGATTCTAAACTGTCCAGGAGGGGGCGTCAGACAACTAGAATAAAATTCCCCGGATAATTCAGCTTTAATGAAGTAACCTTTACCAAACCTGCTATGTGCTATCTAGCATTTTCTTTAAGAGTAGAATTAGAATAATTGTGGGTGCTGAGTATTAGAAATTTCATCCCTCTATTATAAATGAGTCAACTTTCAGGGAAATTTAACCTTCCCAACATTTCTCAGCTTAGTAGCTGATGAACTTGACTTTGACCTTGACTTTCTAATGAAGCCTGTGGTCTTTCTTTTATGCCACCAGGTCTCTATCTTACAGATAGCAAGAAATCTTGAAACAGATTCGAACTTCCTTTCTTTAGTATTTCTAAAGGTTACAACATTAAAGGCCATTAAAATTTACCAAGAATATGCTAAGAAAGTCTGTATTAAATTGAAAGAACATTGAAAACAAACAAACCCTGGATCAAGTTAACTGACCTCAAGGACTTGAGATATACTGAGAAAGCAAAATATCAGTAAAATTTCCTGATGGCAATGATGAAGTAATAATAACTCATTTTCTTTTCTGAGCTCTTCTGTTTTGTTTAACTTAACATTAAAAACAAACAAGCAAGCAAACCAAAAACTTGAATCTGACCAACATCTGTAAGTTACTATGCTTACAATTTGAATATTTACCCAGGGAACCTTTAACAGTACTTCCTCAAAATATTGTTTGGGGGGGCCTCCCTGGTGGCACAAGGGGTTAAGCACTGCACTATGAAGCATCCACAGCCACTGAAGCACGACTTTGATCCCTGGCCAGGGAGGTGACCCACATGGTGCAGCAGACCTCTCTGGTCTTGCCCACTGCCCCCCTCAGCAGTGTATTTCTGTATCTGCCTGATCTGTTCCCCACTCTGCCTCTGGTGAGTCCTCCAATCACCCCCACCCCACCCCTCTGGCCTGTACCCCAGTTCTTGTATGCATAAATAAACAAATCTTAAAAATATTGTTTGGGACCACTTGCAGCTTCCCTGGCAAGCTTATCAAAATGCAGATAACAGAGATGCCTCCACATTTGACTGACACACAAGTAGTCCCTAGCACCCTATATCTCTAAGCAGCTCTTCCCTAAAAGTCAATAAACAAGCAAGGAAGTTAGTTCCTCACCATTGGATCCTACTCTTTGCCATAAAGGAAATAGCATCTCTCCCTATGTTCTCTTTCTCTCAGTATGAGTTTTCAGCATTATAGCACAGAAGTTAAGATAGCAGTAAAATTTCTATCGTCCTGCACAGTTGTAACACTTCCACGACAATTATCATGAGCAAAGGCACTCTTCCTAGTCCTTTGCCTGTGGAGTAACACACTGAATTCTCACAACAATGCAGTGTTGATACTATTAACGTCAAATCTATTACATAGATGAAGAAAAAGAGAGGTCTAAGGCTAAAGTCATGTAGCTTGAAATTGATAATAGCCTAAATTCAAGCCCACAGGAAACTTGGCTTCAGAGTGTAAGCTCCTAAACATTGTAATTCTTCTTGAAAAATGATTTGGAGCAAACTATCAGAAAGATAAAGCCATACGTGTATAGATAGGGCACTGGGTAAAGAAATCATGATTCCCTGCAACAGTAAGACACAGTGGTAAAAAAGTATGAAGCTGTTACTGAACCCAAATGACATAGGCAGAATGTGTACAATGTGCTCTTTATTCTTAAAATATAATTTTTGTAAAATTAATTTTATGGGGATAGCTTTATATATTGGGAGTTCAGCCTTTGGTTGTTAACAATTTTTCGTAAATTTTTGATTTTTTTAATATGCTTTTGATATATTGTCATATAAAAATTTTTATTAATTTTATGTATTTGAATTAACTTTCATCTTCTAGCTTTGGATTTTGAGTCATTATTAGAAAGACTTTCCCCAACTCAAGGATACAAAGAAATTCCTCTATTATTTTTTCTGGTGCTTTTAGAAATACTTCTGAAATATGGAATTTTTAAAAATGTATTTTATATTTATCACTGATATACAAGTGAAGCATGAACGAGTTCACTAATTTCATAACACCCATTATTAAACTTCCTTCTTTGCCCCACAGATATGAGGTTCCCCATGCTACAATCAATTATCTTATGCATTTTGGATTATTTCTGGACTTAGTTGTCCCTTTGGGAACTATACTTCTGATTTGCAAGGCAGCCAGAAGCTTTATTTATTTATTTATTTTTGCCTTTGTTCTCAAATTTTGTTTCAGTCCTCAAGATGAATTTATGGTGTGCTTAATGTACCATGCTATTGTCAACATCCCTCATTGTCCTGGAAAGATACAGAAGTAACAATGGAGATTTTACAGTGATAGCTTCAGAAGCAAACAGATCTAGAGAAACCCTATCTGTTGGTACATTCATCTGCCCAGATTTTCAAAATCATACCATTCTGTTTACTCAACTCTGTGGGTGCCCTTTGGAAAATGGATTCATTTTCTGCTGCTCAGAAGACAAAGTGGATTGCCTCTGTTTACTCACAGACATTATTTGAAAGTTTAACTTTGAATCGAACATTCCAGTGTCCAGACTCCTCGTATGGTGAGACCTTGTCCTATTTCCAGGATCTGCCCATGTTATCCATAAACCAGGACAGCTTGACTCAGGAGTAGGGTGACGACGTTTCGGGGTCCAACCAATTCACTTTTCATGTTACAAAGCTGCTACAGAGTCCACTCTATAACACAGGACTTTAAACCTCTAATAAGTCCTATCTGAGTGAGATAGACTTTCTGAGTTTTGTAACTTTTCAGATTCCTACTCTTAGGTTAACAGCACACAGTGGGGTAAGGTAGTGGGAGGCCGGGCCTCCAGCCCTGCATATAATTTGGCCAGTGCTGTTGGCTCAATCCCTAGCCCATGGTAAGCTCCAATAACCCCGGCTGGAATGTGTGTGTGCGCTCTCTAGACCAGAACAGCTGGGAGGAAGGAGGTCAGTCACAAATTAAATTAGGAGGTGTAAAATGCTGTGGGAAGAAAAACAAACCAAGATGGCAAAAACAGGTGCCAAAGGTATTTGTTCACAATTTCATTTCTTTGTGTATGATTAGCAGCTAAGCTGCATTAGGGGAAATTTCATGCTTCTTTGACCTTTTGCTGTCCCAGAAGAAAAAGAAGTAACACCTGTTGCTGAAAGATTTTTCCGAGTAGTAGCAAGCCCTGTTGCCAACCAACCTCAAGTGCTCAACTATTCCACACTGATTTAAAGAGCATGTCATTTAGAAACTAACCTCAAGGACTAGCTGAATAGAAAAACTGTCCCTTTAATGTCATTTCACAACTTTGTCAGGTTATTACTTAAACCTGAGCATTTTTATTAGGAAGCTTGCGTCACAATAGTACTGATTAGTTTGTCATAGACTGAGCATCTCTCATGTGCCCAGAATTATTCATGAATTCTAAGAAGTAGACCAAAAGGGTAGCATTTCTAGTCAACAACCACAAAACCCCAATGCATAATGAGCTTTATCAGGTAAATATTAAGGTGCAAGTTTCCAATGGTGATCATTCTTTGGCTTGGGGACCTACACATGCCTCTAATTCCTCCTGAATGGTTCAAGGAGGCAGCTCCTGTACTTCCACAAGGTTTTTTTAGCTATCCCTTAGATTTTAGCCTTTTCTTCCCACCAGATCTGGCTCTGTATCTTGATTAGTGGCTACAGAAGGTACTACCAAAGCTGCTAAGTTCCTTATCACATTTCTGTGTCCAGATTGCAAAGCTAAACTGAGTGGCATCAACCAAGCTCCTGGAGTCTGGACCTTGCAGGTCTTAGTTTAATTTTTGACCTTCATCTTCAGACTCAGAGTGGAAACAGGACTTGAGGACTAACTAAATAAGAGGGCGGCAACTTCCTCTTTCCTCAATGGCCTACCCTCCTTGAACCCGATGCCCTAAGAGAAGTTCTAGGAACCCTCTTCTATCTCACCAGTCTCCTCAGTCCTTTGGGTCAATGCAACCCTGGTCATCTGCTCCACCCATCTAATCCCTATGTCTGAACCCCAGGACAAACTTGAGTGAGCCTTCTGTTATCATTAAAAGCAGTGTTGACATAAAACAACTTTGAAAAACTTACTCTTTTTGAAATTGGCACTAAATCTATAATTCTTGAATGTAGAACAATAGCTTTATCTCTGGTAAATATTTGACGTCACATGAATTTCTTTCCAAATCATTGCAAAGGAACAAGTGATGATCACTTCAAAGAAACAGGTACACTAATTGATATGCATTGTTAATACATTTTTACATTTCATACGTCCAGCTCTGTTTCAAAGGAGCCATACTATTCAGAGTTATCTATTTTGGGCTCCTCAATCCATGAACTAGTCAACTTCATATTTTACCTCATACTTGTCCTGGAAGTTTGTCCCCATCTTGATGATTTAGCTTATCCTTCTATTCAGTGGCATGCACCTCATTATTCAGAGGCAAGTATGAAAGCAACTTAGTTTTGGGTTTCACCAAGTGACCTTGCATAGATTATATAACTGGTGAACTTGCACAGATTATGTAACTTGACCCAAATGTGAGGCAAAAAATGTAAAGATTTCAAATGTCAAGCACTCATTAAACATTAGCTAAGATGATGACTAGACGTATGTACAGAGCAGTCTCACAAATCAAACTATCAAGAGCCACTCTGAAGCACAGTTATTAGGCATGGAATGTAAAAGCACACAGTCATATTTTGTTAAGTTGCAAAGTGGATCTTGGTAAATTTACTTCCTATCACTGTGGCGCAACAGAAATAAATGACTCCATAAAGTGAAGGTTCCATCATTCTACACATCACAGTGTCAAGGCCAGAGGCTGGGCTCTAAGTAAAAGATAGCAGAGATTTGAAGATTAGAATCTTTTTTCTCTTTAGCACTTATTATTTTATGCTGCCCTATCCACATGCAAAACTCCCCCAAAATAATTTATAAGTTCAACAATTACTATTTGAGATGTAAAAATGGCTCCACTAAGGGATGTGTAGATATAATCTAGAAAGTTTGATTCCTAACAGGTGAAATGTTTCACAAAAAAAAAAAAAACTCCAAAAAACTTCCTTCAACTCATAGGAAAATAACTCCTAAAGGAACAATTAAAAAAAAAAAAAAAAGACCATGGCACAAGACTCTGCTGGATCTCGGGGCCATTGGATCTGTACTTGCCAATAGTACACAGGTGCCCACAATTAGCTCTGTTCTTTAGAGAGCTTGGTAGTACCAGATAGTCCTGTGGAAGTAAGAAGAATTCATCTTGATTACGTTGGTGAGCTATACTTTTGTTACATGGTTCCAGGTAATTTCCCTGTGACTCCAATCATTGTCAGGATTCTGGAAAAATATCCCCACCAACCCCTTTTGAAATGCTGTCCTGAATATTGTTTTTTCTTTCTAACCACTTAGGTAATTTTATTTTACTAAGCTTATCATCCAAACTACCTGCATTTCCTTTAGAAGACATGTTTTTCTCTAAAGGAGTCTTAGAGCTCTCCATACAGCCACGGTGTGTTGTTCAAGCATTTGGATTCAGGAATGAGCAGCTAAGGCTCAAGCTGTTCTCTGTCCCCAGGTGATTTTGTCAGTGATCGGTCACATAGCCATTGCATTACAGAACCTCTCCTTTAGTCTAAGTGTCCCCTTTCTATTACTTTTCCCTCACGGTATATTGCCTCATTTTGAAATAGTGTAAGTCGATTACAAATAGGAGCTATACTTTAGAAGGGACAAGGTCTCACTACAGTTAATAAAGGATTATCTTTCCCTGCAAATACTCTTCAACAGAGGGGATTAGTTCCTTAAAAACTGTTCTGTATGTACCAACTTCAGACAAGCGTAGTTTGATAGGATGTGATACTGTTCTAATAGGAAGGCAGACATGGTGTCTAATTTTCAGTATATTATTAACTATACAATGGTAGGTATCATTTAAAATTTGCCCTGCATTTTCAGAGGTAGCTCTTTCCTAATTCTACCTCATGAAAATTCTAGGTAAAATGGGAATAGCTATTTCCTAAGACTTCATATAGATATGCAGAGAATGAACATCTATAAAATATTTATATATTTTAGTTCAGGAATATGAACATTGTCTTGAGTTTTCCTTCCCAAAGGAGTAATTTACTTCTCCTCTTTGCTCTTCCTTTTAGCCCTTTCTGGAAGGATTATGCCACACATGGAATGCTGGCCAGCTTTGACACCTACAGAAATATCCTTGCCTGGAATGCCCTATCGAGAGAATCAGTTTTAGGCATATTATAAAGCTTTTACAGGGGATCGTACAAATACCTCTTACCTCAGAGGAGATCTGTCCTGAAATAGCCACTAACAGGAATGCCCTATATTAGAGGATGCTGACTGGAGGAGTCAAACAAATGTTTTTTTTTGAACTGAATACACAGAGGAAAAAAAGAAAAACAAATTCCAGAAATGTAGGATATCACCAATCCAACATGGATTTGATTCCCAGAATTAACAGAACAAGAATTAAGAAATATATGAAGAAAATTTTCAAAAAGGAATAAAACCAGATCCAAATTCAGATAACCTCAAGTAATATCAAAACAACATACATGTGCATAGACACATGCATTTGCCTGCACATACAGAGGTACATCATAGTCGAACTGATGTGAGGATAATTTTGAAGGCAGCTAGTCAAAATGATGCAGTGTATATAAGGAAACAAAGAAAGAAATTACATCAGACATGTTATCTGTGCCAATTTTGTCTTACTTCATCCAAGACAATTTTAAAAATCAATAATGACTCCATCCACCATATGGTGGAATAGGAAAGACTAACAAATATTTACCCTAAATGCAACTATAGAAAACTAAATTTTGTTCCCAGAAATTTCACCAGTTCACTGCCAGTGAAAGGCAACTGAAATACACATATCTTGTTCCGAGGTGATTGCTGCAGAGGGTATGTAAGGGAGTTGTGGCCAGGGCACAAAGGACAGGAAGTAGCTGAACATAGATGAAAAAGCTGAAAGAGAAGAACACAAGTCCAGAGACCTATAGAAAGCATTATCAGTTGGAGGACATAGCAGAAACAGTTTGGAAGAGGAATTTTTTTTAAAAAATTCAATTAAGTCCTGGAAGAGCAAGCAAAGAGAGAAAGGTGGGTGCAGGAACTTAGAAAACAGATCCGGGGGGAAGTTCTTCACTAAAGAGACTGAAGATATACAACAAATGCAAGAGACACCAAATGTAATGAGGACAAATAGAAAAAGCATATTAAACAGACTTAAGCTGACAAAAGAGAGAATTTTGAAAAGACACCAATGTTCAAATAACCAAACAAAAGAAAACTAAATATTTAGACATACTGTACTATAGAGAAATGAAAGCCTCTTTAACAAAGGAGCTTGGAAACGGCCACATGCAAAAGAACAAAACTAATCAGTACTAAACTCCATCACAAAAATTAATTCAAAATGAATTACAGACCAGAAACTACAAAATACTTAAATGGAAAGATAAGAGAACACACATTTGGACATCGATCAGAGAGGTAGAGATAGAACTCCAATAGCAAGGGAAAAATTTGAAACTATATCAAAGCGAAAGGTAAACTAACAAAAATAAAGTACACTAACAAAAATAAAGTACAACCTATGGACCAGAGAAGATATTGGCATATCCCACATCCAACAGAGGTTACAGAATGCATACAATTCAATAACATAACACAATCCATCAAAAAATGGGCAAAAGACCTAAACAGATACTTGTCAAAAGAAAATATACAGAAGGCCTATGAAAAACTGCTTAATGTCATTTATTATAAAGGAAAATGCAACTCAATATCACAATGAGCTATATCACCTCTGTAAGAATTACCTATATTAAAAAGATGGAAAACAACAGATGAGGGGAAGGATGTGGAGAAAAGGGACAGTTAACTACTATGGGAAGGAATGTAATTTGGTGTTGTCTCTGTGGAAAAAGGTATGGCGAGGCCTCAAAAAACAAAAAATGGAAATACCATATTTCTATGTATTTAACCAAAGAACATGAAAACATTAAATAATCTATGCACTCCTATGTTCACAGCAGCATTATTAACAATTGTCATAAATGTCCATTGACAGATGACTGGATAAGGAAATTGTGAAATTTATACTCAATGGAATAAGCTCATATATTTAAAAAGATTAAATAGTACTCTTTTTTTTTTTTAAGGACAAAATGGTTGGATCTGGAGATAATTATGCTAAATAAGTCAGGTAGTACAAGACAGTTACCAAATGGTTTCACTCATTTGTGAAATACAAATAGCTAAAGAGAACAAACTGGCAAAAAAAAAAAAAAAGAGTAACTCTTAAGCTCTGAAAAATATGCTGGTTATGAGGGGATAGGATGGGAGGGAGGAGGGTGGAAAGATAACAGGGCTGTCACACTGAAGAGTTGGTGGAGAGTGAGTGTGGCTTATGCTTGTATAGAGGTGTGAAGTTGTACTTCCCCAATTCTATAGTTATGTATTAGTAGCAAGTCAAAATGTAAGGAATATTCAAGACTTAATTTTTGTCAGTTTTAGAATTACATATTAAGAGATAGTACATAGAATTTCCTATACCTACCCCATCCCAATCTTTACTCTTTCTTTAAGTCCAAACAGGTTTCCCTATCAGTAAGTTTTGTATTAGCATTGCATACTTGTTACAGTTGTTTGTTACAATATAAGTAATTTAGTTATTACATAAGTTACATTAGCTATTATTAGTTACATGATTTATTATTAGCTACATGGTTTATATTATGGTTTACTCTTTGTATTATATAGTTCTGTGGGTTCTGACACCTAATTAATAACATGTACCCAGAATAAATTTTATAAAGAAAAGTTTCCTCACCCTAAATATCCCCTTTGTTTATTCTTATTCATCCTCCTTTTCTCCTTCCAATTTCTTGGTAACAATCTTTTTATAGTGATTGTGTGGAATATTTAAAGTACTGGGGTAGAAAGAAAACAGTCAACCCAAAATTCCATGCACACTGAAAATACTGATCAAAAATAAAAATGAAATAAAGACTTACAGGTAACAAAAATGACAGACCTCAATGGCAGCAGAGGTATACTGAAAGGAGTATTAAGTTCAAAAGTTGCAGGCAAGAATATATTATTAGATGGAAACATGGGTGGGCACAAAGGGATAAAAACCACTGAAATGGTAAAAATAACGATACTTTTTCTTGTTTTATTCACTTTAAGAGATATCTGCCCGCCAACAAAAAGTGAGCAGTTTGCTATAGGGTTTGAAGTAAATGCAAAAATAAATTGTGTAATAAAAAATAAAGGAGACAGTAGTTGGAAATACATTTTTGTATGACTGTTAAGCCATGCATAAAGCAGTATATTAGGTTAGTTTTGCCAGTTACCTAGATGAATCATTAATTTTTCAAAGAGGAAGAGGTAAAAGTTATTAGAAAAAAATAAAGGAATCATAAAGTTAGCCCAAAAGAAGAGGAAACAAGGAGCAAAGAAAAATGGGTAAAAAAGAAGAAAACAATTAGCATAATGGTAAATTTAAATTCAACCATGTCAGTAATTAAAGTAAATATAAATTGTGTATTAAAATTAAAAGGCAGGGATTAGAAAAAATCCACTAAATTGACTAAAAGTCAATTGTGTCAACAAGAAACCTCTTAAGGTAGAATCAATTCACTGTAACCCATGAACTAAATCAGCTTGCAATATGTTTATTAATTATACAAAGTAGATACCAGAAAGAATATTATCAGGGATAAAAAGAAACAAAAGGCAATGATAAATGGGTCAAATTATCATATAGACCTAAATATCTTAAATATGTATGAACAAACCTTTAAAACGATGAACCAAAATCTGACATAACCAAAAGGAAACATAAATACAATCACAATTCTAACTGTAGGGTTCAATACTTTTCTTTAGGTAACTGAAAGACATAGCAGAGAAAAACTTATAAAGACATAGGCTCAAACACCACAACCTATAAACTTGACCTAACAAACAATCATTAAACACTGCCCAACAGCAATACATACTTTTTTATTAGGTATACATGAAAGTATTATGAAGATATTCTGGACAACCAAGAAAATGCCTCAACAAATTTAAAAGTAAATTATATTCTCTGCCCAAAATGGAATTAAACTAGAAATCAACAGTAGCTATATGGGAAATCAAAAAAGGAGTTTAGAAACTACACTTTCAAATAACCCATTGGACAAAAAAGAAGTCAAAAGATCCTTTTAAATTGGAATAGGAAATTTATGAAGTTCAAATTAGATTTTCGTGAGGAAAACATATCCAAGCTTTGTATAAATTCCTTTGAGAGTAATAGTATTTTTCACATTAGGGCAAAGACATTTATTTAGTTATTTCAAACTAAAGTTATTAATTTTGCCTCAGTAGTACAAGTATTCAGTTCGTTTAGTAATATGTGATTTTTTTCTACATTCATATATCAAATTATTAACACAAGGTCTTAGCATTTTTCTTATGAAATAGATGCCTTTATTTCTAATTCTGTGTAATAGTAATTAAAGTCATTAACTCAAAGAAAGGCTAACTTTTTATACACCTCTTTCAGCAAGGTCTTTTTTCCTTAAAGAGCCAGCAAACATACCCACTGGACTTTTTTACACTCTTTCTGAAAATTACTTGGTTCTTTTATTTTAAATTTATACAAGTTTAACCATCTGTGCAGTAAGAGCTCCATTAAATTTAAGAGAACAGCTATTGCATAAGCAAAGAAAAAATATCAATAAACAAATACAGAAAATATTTCATTTTTTAAAAAGAATTTTATCCAACTTTTGAGCAAGTATGGAAACTCCAGAAATTCAGTGTTGAATTTCTTCCTGTATCAGCATCTGTGTGTATATAGTATTATTTGTTTCTAATAGACACAAAGCACTTTTTTTTTATTCATTGTGGATTTTTTGTTTTTTTAAGAAATGAGACACAAATATCAGGCTAGCTCTGCTTTCTCTAGGTTGATTAAAAATCCATGACCCTCCCAAAAAGCAGGAAGTAATCTTTCTTATTTTACAGTCCCATGCCATCACACATACATACTCACTGATAGGATTGTTACAAAAAAACAAGGAAAACACTTAAGTCTCAAGTCTTTAAAACCACATGAAATTATTTTCAATTTTTTTCTTAAATCTTTGTTTGCACTGTCTCCTATTTGATAGTTAATCTGCATTTTTGAATTGAATATCTTAAGTAATGCATACAGATGATCAATTTTTGCCCAATTAATTTCCAGAAGTCGAGTGACTATAAAGTGGGTGGTATCAGCTATAAACAGTCTTACAGTCATTTGTGAAAGGTTAACGCCTTTTTACGAGGAGAGAGGTTTTTTTTTGTTTGCTATTGACACATACAAAGAAATTGTAGGTTTACAACTTCATCTAGGAATTAAAAATAAAGAACAAAACTCACCAATTTGTAGAGTAAATGGAAGTTAACAGGTTTTTTCCACCTTCCACCACTGGCGTTTATGGTAGATGGTCTTACAAGCGCGCATGGTGGCGCACCTGGGGTGTGGTGCAGGCGCACCTGAGCCGAGAGAATGAGCAGAAAAGGGGCGACAGCAGAGGACAGAGGACAGGCTGGAGTGCAGTAGAGACCAGCAAAGAGAACACGAGAATGCCAGAGCCCAGAAAAGGTAAAGCTTTGCTGGGGGCTAGAAAGCCTGAGCAGCCTCCTGGTCCCTGGCTCCCGTGCCTGCCCTACTCCTGGTTGCCTCACTGCAAATGATATAGAAAGATCATTGAAAGCCTGAAAAAGCCACGGAGGGAACCAAGACTCCTCCTTTACCGGTGGAGGGTAAATGGAAAAGTTATTAGGCTTTTCTGCCCTCCCACCATTGGTGTGATGATGGACACCTGAGGTTCTGCACGCGTGCCTAAGTGGGCATGCGCAAGTGAGTGCACCTGGGTTGAGACGCGGGTCATGTAAGAGCGGCTTCATGAAAACGCCAGCAGAGGAGAAGAGAGAGAGAGAAAGGCAGACCAAGCAGTAGTAGTAGCAGAGGCATGAGAGGCTAGAGCCCAGCGGGTGAAGATGCACTGGGGGCTAGGAAAGAAGCCAGTCTCCTGGCCCCCAGGGCCCCCTGCCTGCTGTGTACATGGTTGCCTCTGATATAATGATGCAATAAAAGCATATTGCCACTAAGGGCTTGTAGCGGCCAGGAAGGGGGGGGGGGGCACAGGAGCAAGGTTCAGGATGGTTCTGGGCAGACGGGTCAAGGAAGGAGAGTCTTGCAGCCCTCGGTGGCTTTTCATGCTTTACTTAGTAGAGGTGGCCAGGTAACATGGCAGGCATGGGTGCCGGGGTGCCGGAAGGCTGGCAGGCCTCCCAGCCCCCAGCGTATCTTACCCTCTCGGTTGCTTTCTACTGCTGCTGCTTGCCAGTACCGTCGGTCCTGTTGGTTCTGTCCGCTGGTCCTGGCGGCTTCATGACGCCGCCCATTTATGCCCACGTCCCAACTCAGGTGCGCCCACTTGCGCATGCCCACCCTGGAATGCTTGCAGCACCAAAGGTGTCCCTCATCACAGTGGTGGGAGGGTGGAAATACCTGATTGTTCTCTGACCCTTCAGGGCTCCAGGACTCCTTGACCCCTCTGCTCAGAATCAAGAAGTTGCTTTGTGCCCTTCCTGGCACTACATTATATCCTGTGCCTTCATGGTATTTCAAATTTGTTGTAGGAGCTTTGGAAGGAGGGAAGTGAGAGACACAAAGGATACAAGGAGCTACTTTCCTTCCAGCAGGCACAAAATCTTTTTACAATTTTTTAAAGGATTTAAAAGATTCAAGAGAAGACAAGTGAAGGATTCTATTTCTGGCATAAGAAACCCCTAACTGGTGTAGGCTGCAACATAAGTAACTTCTGAATCCCAGGTGAGGTTACTGGCCTGACTAAACCCATGTCTGAAATGCCAGTATATGTAAGAATCCTTGAAACAGACCCTCACACCCCAAAAGTGGCCGCTGAACAGGTCTAACCACAAAGATATGCTTCCAAACATTGTTTCTTACTGAGAAGGACAATAGCTGTTCCACTAATTATAAGACTAAGAAAGAGAACTGAGGTGGTGGGCAAGGGGGAGGAAGTTAGAAGGGGAAAAAAAGGCCCGCAAGAGAATTAAAAGATTTATCTATGCATACAAGAACTGGGGTATGGACCAGAAGTGTGGGGGTGAGAGGATACAGCTGGAGACAGAGTGAGGAGCAGAACAGGAAGATTGACTGAAATACACTGCTGAGGGAGCAGTGGGTGCGACAGTAGAGGTCTGTGGGTATAGGGTAAATGGAAAAGTCAATCGGCTTTTCCGCCCTCCCACCATTGGTGTGATGATGGACACCTGGGTGCACTTAGGTTTAGACACGGGTGTATAAGGGCGGTGTCACAAGGACGCCAGCAGAACAAGAGCAGCAGAGCAGGGGAGAGACAGAGGCAGAGGGAGAAGCATCAGCAGTAGAAGCAGAAATGAGACTAGAGAGCCCAGAGTGAAGATGCACCAGGGGCTAGGAGGCCTGCCAGCCTCCTGGCCCTCTGGCCTCCCTGCCTGCTATGTAGCTGGTCACCCCTGAGATAATGATGCAATAAAAACAAAAAAAGCCACTGAGGGCTCTAGGATGCCTTCCTTTACCCCATCTGCCCGAATCATCAAGAAATTTGCCCAGTGCCCCTTCCTGGCCTCACAGTGGGTCACCTCCCTGGCTGGGGAATTGAAGTCACACTTCAGTGGCTAAGGATAGCTTTGCAGTGCTGACACTTAACAGCTTGCTCCACCAGGGAGGCCCCGTGGTTCTAATTCTTAAAAGAGCTTCATCCCTGGGAGCAGTGATTGCTGAAGGCAATCATCTGGGCATTCTAGTGGCATGTCTACCCATCAAAAACTCAGACACAAGGGTGTTTAGAAAAGAGACTAATTTACAAAGACTATAAGGGAATTTCAAGCTCTACAAGGACTAGCTCACAAAATAAAAAGACCAACAGTTATTTCATTTTTTTAGGGTAAGTTATATAAAAGCAAACTATTCCACAGTTATCCATGTTAACTGAGTTAATCTGGTCACAGGAGTAAAATAGCAGCTTTCTCATATAATCATTCATCCCACACCTCTTTCCAGAAAAATCCTGTTTTCATTATCTCAAGTTGGGACAAAGATCTCAGTTATCAGATGCTTACCAAGAAAGACAATGTAAAACATTTGATTTTGCTGATGCCAGCCTCCTCTTAATTAGGCATTGGCATTCTCTCTACAGGGTAAACCACAAATTTATCAGGTGTTGCCTTATAAAGAAAAGACATAGATACTCAGAACTGAAGTCTTCAGCCCCTAGTATATCTTGTTTTTGTGACTTAGTGCCTAGCAGTGTTTTTCAACTACTGACAACTTTGCCTCTAGACACCATTTAACAACATCTGAAACACTGTTGGTTATCAAGACAGTGGAAGTATTACCTGCAAAATTTAGAAGGCAGATCCCAGAGATGCTACTAACATCCTACCATGGCCAGGAAAGCTCCCATAACCAAGAATTACAGTGCACAAAACATGAATAGCACACTACTGAAAAACTGACAGACTGTGGAGTGAGGCCACCTGGGTTCTGGTTTCAGCTTGATCACTTACAGTTGTGAAACTTAATCACTCTATGGCTGAGTTTTCCCATTTACAATCTGGAGAAGATAATACTATGTCTATCTTACAAAGTTGTTGCCATTAGTAAGTGCTATGTGACTGATAAGAGAATCTTCACTGGAGACACACAAGTCTTTTCCTCCAGCTTTTTTATTACAATATATATATACATATGCCAGTATCAATGTCACTTGATCTTTTTTGTCCTTTTATCTATATCTAAACTCTCTTTGCTGCCTTTCCACCTCTAGGGACAGAGACTTTTACCAATGACAAATTGAACTGACCTTAAGTGAAACTCAACAGTTTCTATTAGCTCTTCCTTTGAATCAAGGTAAATACAAATATAGTGGTGCAGAACAGTTAAACAGCAGCTATGGCTGTGTCCTCTGAAAGGCATGCTCACGATGCATGTCCCTGGTAGAGTTGCAATGATCACATCTAACATCTGAGAATCTGTGAATACAGGTCCAAGAAGACTGAAAATATCAGTCACTGCTGAGTACTGAACCTCCTACCTTTAGAACTGAAACATCTAAAATATTAGACATACTATAAACATGAGAGCAAATAAAATTTGTTAATGGGTTACTTATTATAGGTGTTTTTTTTATGGAAAAATTATAATTTTATGATAGGAAAGTATCGGATTTCTTTAACATTGTGATGGCAACTTACCCAAAGAAAGGGGGAAAAAAAGTCAGTGAGTGTTATATTAGTAATCACTCATTAGTTTACCAATCAACTGGAACTTGACTTGCTTGATCGCTAAAATAAAATACATAGTAAGACCATTCAGTAAGCATTTTTCTAAGTAATAAAAATGCATCACCACTACATAAATTCAACAAAAAGGATTTGTTAATACTTTATTAGTATTTTCTAATGGACAGAACATAACGCAAACCAAATAACTTTTTAATCTTTTCAGTTCAATAAAAATAGCTGACAGTCTGCTTGTTGTTCCTTCTTTGTTAAAGGAGGAAAGTACTGATAGAACAACTAGGCACACAGTTGACACTGTACAATAATATGCACAAGTTACCTTTTAACAATTTTAATTCTAAGATGTGCTCTATATTTTTTTCCTTGTCATACAGGAGTCATGCTCCTATAAGCAAAATTTACTAATAACAAAAGAATTTTACAAGGAGTGACAAAAAAGACTTTTAAAACAAGTCCTTAAATAAAAGGATGCAGCAACAACGGAATGTAAGTTGTTGGGTTAAGAAGACAGTTTAAACTAGATTTCAAAACATTAAAAATTTATTTATTTTACAGTTACTCAAATACACATGCGTTAAATGAAAATATTGCACAAAATTAAAATTTTAGATTGTGAAATTTATATTGTTCTTTACTTTTTCAAAATTGGTACACTTTCGAGTAGCACTTAACTGTGTGATTCTTCCCAAACACCAGCAGTACAAACTTAAAATGAGTGAACTAAAATATTCAAGAAAGTCTTTAATGTTTTTTTAAAAAAAATTAAGGCTAACCAAGTGCATCCATTGGTCAATGGCACAATTGTTTTCAGCAACTATTCAGAACTCCCTAAATGTGGGAAATGCTCATCTAAATGCTGTATTAAAATCATACAATCAATTCTTTTAGGTGAATGAATCATAAGTTAGTAGTGATGGTATTTAAATAGCTTGTTACTTGAAAAACCAGAAGACCCAAACAAAAAAATGCTTAATTTAGAAAGTTCTTGCCTAAAGGCACCACTGACTTAAAAACACATTCAAATCAAATATCTGAAGACATAAAGCCTCTTCATGTATATATTCATATATGCAATAAATGCATTAAGTATAATAACTTTATTAAACATAGTACACTGTACTTGACTCACGGGTTAAATATTTTACACACAGCTTGACCAAGTCATTCAAAAAGTATCTCTGATTTTAGCATGACCACGGCTCTCTCTGATGTAAAACATAGATGTGCATAAAGAAGATGCACAACCGTTTACTCAGACTGCCATTCGACATTTCTGTTTTTGATATATAAACTCTTTTAAAGAAAAATTATTAAAAACCCATTTACTCAAATAGTTTTTGGTATGATTGCAGTTATCTTGCAGGGCTCTGTTACGAAAATTTGCTATCTTGCATGACTTTTCTTTCCCTGGTTGATAACCAGCATTCCTCAAGTTCTCCAGAAATGCTTTTCCACATGTACATGCTAGACTCTTACATGAATTCTTCCGTATAATCTTACATTTATTCGTGTCAAAAAATATACTCGAAATGGGCAAGGGTCTATTTGAAAGTCATTGCACTTACTGCGGTGCTGATACTTCCTATACATGTTTCACATATGGTCACTTTTTAAGCCTGGGGCATTGGAAGGGACCAGGGCAGGGAGACACACTAAGAAGAAATAATTTCTTCCATCAGAGTAAAGAAGGATCTTTTCTCATTTGCAAATTGCAATGACAGGGAATTCATTCATGTAATTTGAAGACATGCAACACATGCTCAATATATGCATACTATAAGTATGCACAACAGCATTATTAATAAATATGATTATTACAAAGTTTCAAAAGAAGGCTTTATTCTGTTAATTAGGCTTCACTTTCTAAGTAGGATTTCAGCAAAAACAAGACAATTATATCTTGTTCCAATCTTAAAGCTCCCAAATAACTGGGATACCAATTCTGTCCCTTTGTCTTAAGCACCCGGACGTTCTTTTAATACCAGGATCTTGGCTCAGTGGTCTGAAAAGTAGCTTCACTATTTTAAGGTTTTAGTGTTAAATATTTTTAAAACAAGAAACACTGACACACCCAAACCCTTAGTCAGTGGAAGGATTTAAAACTATGCAGAAATTCTGCATATAAGGAATATGAAGTTTTCCAAGATGGACAAATGGAGAATGAGAAAACTATAGGAAATGTAGAGTCTCCAAAACTGGAAAAGGTATTTTGTTGGTAGTGGTATAAAATTATTTTAGGGACTTAAACATATACACTGAGGGGTTTTGCCAACTTGTTTTATTTAGTAGAATTTTACATTATGCAAAATATAAATAAAAGCATATTTTAAAAAATATTATAGTTCTGTTTTCATTATTTTCATATATGTACACTAATAGATTCAGGGATCTGTATGTCTACATATGACTAATAAGCTCATTTAATCCACTGATTTGCTATTTTTGCAATTACCTAAGGTATGTCTAGATTGCACAATTTAAAATTATCAAATGGAAACTTTTAATATAGTATTTTTTTTAATTCCATGTTTTTAGGACAGAATGTATTTGGCAGTTCTTTCAACAAATTATACCCCTTACTGTATAATCAGTAATTTCTGAAAAATAAAAAAAACTGGAATAATTTTGAAACTTAAATGAGAGCCACCACATGCTTCTTTTTGCACACAGAATGCCAAAAGAAAACTTAGGATTGAGTACCATAAGAGCAAAATAGAGCCCTTAAAGCACATGTGAATCAATTAAAATTTGTTTTATATCTATGAATAACAAATCCAATCAAATTCTATTTTTGATTGGTCCTATTTTATACTGCTTAATGTCACAAAACTATAACCCAGTATAAGTTTACTTTATATTTTAATGGCATTCTGTCATGTTCCCCAAACAGCTGTTCCAAAGACCATTCACTGGCTAAACCACACTGTATCAAAATTTTGATAAAGACCTATAAAATCATTATGCAAAACAATCTCTCTAAATCATACAATTGCACAGTCTCCCACCGCTAAGCAAATTAACCAGTTTTTCTGTGAACCATTGGTTTGTGCTTTCCTTTGCTCTCATATATACACTCTGGCACTTTGTCATTGCTGGAGAATGCTGTTTTGATTGAAACGGAAGAGACTGATGTCATTCTTGCTCAAGATGAGGGCAGTATCCTCTCAATGTTGCAAAAATATGCACCAAATCATTTAAGACACAGAAATCTCTCTTCATAGTGGCTGGATTACAGACGAGGATGTGAAGAGTCACAGTCTTATGGATTATTAATAATCTATTTGAGACACTAAAAGACTGGTGCAGACACAACAGTATGAATTAAGCCCCAGAAGATCTGTCCATACCATTAGTCTTGGACAAAATGAATACCAGCTTCATAGATTGGAGGGTCACCTTTTCTGTAAAGAAGGCGCTTGAGTAGTTTGAAGTTTCTGTTTATATTTCTGCATCTGCTTTGACCGTGAATGCAGTTTGTTGAAAAGTTCACGAAATTTATATTGTGGAAATAAGGTTTCCAAAAAGCCTTCTAAGAAGACATAAACCATTCTCCTATTTAACTGGTTGTGCTGAAACATTTCAAAAACACGAAGAATACCTTTCCGTGTTGTTTCAGCTCCAATAATGTGCTTCAGTTCATCTAAGTGAAGAGGATGGAAAAATAAACATGAATTACTACTTAGTAAAGGAAATATAATGCCCAAACCATGATTTAAATTAAAGTATGTGAAGTACACAGCAGAATAATTGATAAACAGTAGATATCCAGTTAATTTGTTTTATAGATTACAACTAAGACTTAAAATTTATACATGTTTTCATCCACTCACTTTTGCAATAGAGATTAGGAAACAATATCACACAGGAAAAAGAAGCAGGACCCAGACTCAGAATCATCCAACTAGAGTTCTAATCCAGACCTTTAATACCTACATGATACCCATCCTGAGATTGGGGGTTTCTATTAATAATTTTATTGTAATTGTAAGGACTCATAGGCTTTAATGAGAAGTGAAAAGTGATCTGTAAATTCAAAAGCACTACACAAAATATTCTCCCTACATTGAATGCATAGTGAGAAATGCTATTAAAAAAAAGATCTGTCAAAGCTAAACTGTGACCTCAAAAAACCTGAGACACAGCAGCAATGTCAGTAAAACACTAGATATATAAAGATATTTACAGGTGGAAGAATTCCACATGAGATAATAAGAAAAGATTTTCTGTAAGGAAGTGATATCTGGAGAATTGGCTACCTGAACAAGATTTTGAAAAATGCAAACAGATGAAGAATCAGTTTTGGTGGAGAGAACATCAATAAGCAAATGAATGGTAAGTTCAAAAATAAAAGCAAGGCAGGCTCAAGAAATGAAGGCAGCCCAGTTTGGTCGGGTTTTAGGATCCCTGTAAGAGAAAGTGGAGAAAGAATTGAAAAATAATAGTGTTGTGCCTGTGAAGACGAGCATGTCTGGGGGTTAAAGACAACATGAAGTTACCAGAGATATGAATATGGGAACAATATGTATAATTATTCTTATTTATTGATAATCAGGGCTCCCCAAAGCAGCTATTTTAATACTTTAGATAGAAGCATGTAACTTTTAAAACATATGCAACTTAACTATTGGTACAGTATGATTTAAAGCAAATAACTGGTGGATTTATTAAAAATCAGGCAAGGAATTATGTATATATTAAAATTCATACATATGTACTCTCACACTTCCTCTGGGTCTTCACACAACTGTCATCTTTCAGGGAGGTTTTGCCTGGCCACTCTATCTATAACTGCTGCTTACTATAATTTCCCTTTTCCTGCTCTCTCTTACCTCAGCACTTAACACTTTTAAAACATTAAATTTTATTTGTTTTGTTTTCTGTTATCCCCAATAGAATGTAGCTCCAAGAAAGCAAAAACTAATGTAAAGAACAATTCTAACACATGACACACACTCAATATTTACTGAACTAAAAAATTACTTTTCTCTGCATACTTGAGTCAATATAAAGCACAATTTGGATTGTTCCAATAGTATATTAAATAAATCCTAAACTTTTTTTTAATTTTTCTAACATGCTATTTCTATTAATTTGCTTTTTGTCTCCAAATACAATACAATGATCTATAGGACAGAATTACTAAAAGCAAGTGGAACATTTGCAATTTAACTGATAAAAGAGAAAGATGATAATTAAAATTTAGAATAAAAAACAGTTTAAAAAAATTACTGAAAAAGGAATGGGTATTATATAAAGAAAAAATACTTATTTTCTAGTCTACATTCACAATTAAAATATGGAAAAGAAATATCTGGGTATTTTCAAAGATATTCATAAACAAAGAAGGGACCAAACAACCAACCCTCAAGCAAAATTGCTGTCACATTATATTGCCTCTAGTATTGACAGAAGACAAAAAGGACAAAGTGGATATAAGTTAGTAAGACAGCTGTGTTCTAAAGACGTTACCTAAAGAGGTGACTCTAACAAGACCACCAGAATGCCACTATATATACTTTCTTTGCAATCAAATTTTAATAAAGATTTGTTTCTATGTAAAGGGATTCTTTGGAAGAATTTGTTCTCTTAAGTGCAATGAATATTCCTGAAAGCTTCAAACTTTTTTTTTTTTTTAAAGATTTTTTTTTTTTAATTCATACAGGAGCTGGGGTACAGGCCAGAGTTTCGGGAGGTGAGAGGATGCACCAGAGGCAGAGTGGGGAGCAGACAGGCAGATGGACTGAAATACGCTGCTGATCGGAGCAGCTGGCGAGGCAGGAGAGGTCTGCCACACCATGTGGGTTACCTCCCTGGCTGGCGGCAGGGATCGAACTCGTGCTGCAGTGGTTGTGGTTTGCTTCATAGTACAGTGCTTAACCCACTGCGCCACCAGGGCGGGCCAAGCTTCAAACTTTTATATTCTTTTACTAGTCCTCTAATTCTCAAAATGATTCATGGTGGCAGAATGAAATGGTTAAAAGCACAGTCTTTCAAGTCATTCAGAGCTGAGTTCCATTTGTCATCTACTTGCTATAAAGTCATGGGTGGCCAACATAACTTGTCCAAACCTTTGTTTCTTCACATACATGCCTCTGATGTTAATAGTGCCTAACTTCATAATATTGCTATGAGGAAAGTTTAGAATATATGCGAAATGCTAAGCACAGTACTTGAGTATCAAGTCATCAAAATGGTAGTCACTTTAATCAAAAGGCAGCTAAACTGGCAAGTTCAATGCCAAAAACTCAGAAATACAAATTAATTTTTATCAAACATGTTAACTCACCTGGCATAATTGAAAGTAATTTAGTTTTTCCTGCAACTCTTGTTCTCATTCGAATAGCTTTATCTCTGCATGGAACAGTCTCTGCTAAAATGCCGTTTGGCCAAAAGGCATCTCTATTTAAGAAGATCAAATAAATTTTGTAAACATTTCATTTTCTAATGATACAAGTTGGTAAAATTATTTCAATTTTCTACAGAAAACACAAATGTAAACAAAATAAGGGAAAGTTTCTGAAATTTTATAGGTATAATATTTAACAAACAGTAAATAATTACAGGGTTCAACTTTAGTGCAAAAGGATATAAACAAAAAATTAGACATCAATTTTGCCCTGGAATAACTCAAACACTAATAAATGACAAAAGATAACAAAGTGGAATATGTAGATGACTATCTCACAGCTACTTAAACTCAAAGCAAGTCTTTGCTTTCTTTGGGATTAAACATTCCACCTACACACAACTACAGTATATCCTGAATTTGAATACCTTAACTCCCCTCAGTTTTCTCATACCTAAGTGAATGTAAAACAAATTCTTCACCCTCCCCATAGACCTAGATTGATCTCAATGTTCTTTTTACATATATAATTTACTCTCCTTCACATTCAGTGTGTTTGATTCCTGTTCCCGATTCTCAGGTCAAAGGCTAGAACTGAGCACAAGTAAGCTATCATCTGGAAATTTTGTCTGACCAAGAGAAACCATCCACCCACAGCAGTCATTCTTAGCTTTGCATATTGGAAACACCTAACCTTAAAAAAAAAAACAAAAACAAACTTAATGTCCATGAATCCCATTAGGTTAATTAAGTCAGATTCCCTGGGGAGATTGGACCCAACCGTCAGTACTTTTGAAAGCTCTTTACGTGATTCCAGTGTGTGGCAAAGGTTGAAAACCACAGGAAAATCACAGGAACTTACATAATTTATATAACTTGAATTAGAACAAACATACCAAGGCAGGTGGTCCAACTTTTGGAGAAAGCATGGTTTAGTGAGGAGAAACTTGGATTCATATTAAAGAAACTTAGTTCTTCACTTTCTAGTTTAGGCAAGCTGTTTAACTTCTCAGTCCTAAATCTCCTTAAAATGAAGTGGGGATAAAAATCCCTCTGTCTTAACAAAGGATAAAGTCAGAAAGTGTATATCAAGTAGTTGGCATGGCACCAAGCAAATAAGAGTTAAATATTCAATATTGGTAGGTCCCTTCTTGCTTCTATTGCTTTAAAGTACATGATGCCAGGAGTATGCCTTATTGTTCACTTTTAGAAAAGAAGTTTATTTTTGTACTATGCCAAGCTTTCCCTGAAGGGACTATATCTTATCTCACAGTCCTTGGTGACTGGCAGATGGCTAGGCATGAGGAAAGGCTCAGACTACTTTGGCAGAATGAAAATATGATTGGTGTATCAAGGATATTAATCTGTATTCTTTTCAGAGGCTTTAATGAACTATTAGACCATGGTCAAAGACTACCTATTTTAAAATATTTTAATTAAAAATCAATGTTAGCAAACACAATTGAGAAAAAAAAAGATCCTCCAAACTAGGTATTTGGGTATATGACCATGCCACTACTAGACACTTTTAATTATCTTGAAATCTTTCATGCTTTTTGAAATGGGACAAATGTTTACCATCAATTGTTATAAGTCATTTTGCTTATCAGTGATGACAAAAACCAACTTTATGGCCAGGGAGAAATGAAAAGCAATGAAAGTGAGTTAGTGATAACAACAATGAACTCTATATAATTGAAAGAAGTGTCCATGTCTCAAGATATACCTGAAACGTTTCACTAAGTCAGCCACTTGCTCAGGTGAGGTCATCCAATCAACATGGTCAACTATTTTTCTGAAAGTCAAGAAAGTTAAATGAGTATAGTCAAAATGTTAGAAGGTAAATAAAATAAATACTACCTTCAAAGAATAAACAAATTATCTGTGAAAGCAACAGACTACTTTTTGCTCAAAGATTGAGCAAAAGTAAAAACTTAAAAACTAAGTAAAAGCAACAGTAAGTGGGGCGGGGAAGGAAAAAAAGAGTGGTACCTATTAATAGTGTCACCATATGTGGCTCTAATAAGCTGTTGAAGCAGGTTTTTGATATTCCTTCGCAACCACTGATTTCTTTCTTTTAAGTCAAATACTTCATCCATTAGAAGCAGCATTACCCTAAGTGGAATATTGTCATCCACCTGACAAAATATGAAAGAAACAAGATACACTTGAGATACCTACCTAATAAGAATGGTTATTCTTGCAAAAGGTTTGATACTATTTTACAAGTCATAGGACAAGTTAGACTCTAGCTTTCCCAATTTTTCCTATCAGTTTATAAAAAATATTTTTAAGTCACTTTGGTAGATTATAGAATTTCACTCAGAAGTAAATTCCAAGGATATAGTAAAAAAAAAAAAAAAAAAGGCTTTTCAAAGTGTTTTATAAGGGTCTTAGGAAAAGATGTTACTTCTTTTACTAGAGTCTGTGAATGTTAGTTTCTTTGCCTATTTTCTGTGGCATCTTTAAAAAAATTTTTTTTCAACTTCTCTATTTAATAAGACCAAACCTAACACAGAATGTGTTTTGATTAGCTAGTGACTGTATTTAGGTATTTTCAGGGAAAAAAAAAAATGGAAATAAAATCTAGTACTCAATTAAGGTATATTTCACTGAATCACTAGAAATTTCTTTCAAACTTTAACAACTAAAAATTTACATACCTTTATTATGAAAAAATTTGATTAATGACAGGAAAAGAATGCTTTGGTGTGAAAACATATATACATACAGTAAAAAACAGACATAGATTTAGAACTACAACATAACTAATTTTAATTTCCAGTAATTTCATAATTCTTTCATTATTAAGATATACTTTCCAGTTATATTTTTATCAATGCTGAAATTTTAAGAATGAGAAAGCAAGATTAAGTCATAAATTTTTCACTGTCACATTGTAAACACTGTTTTAATGTACCTTCCTTCCATTTCACATTTTAAACCAGAAGTGGTTTATGTTGCTCTTATCAAGAATAGTCTCTGATCAAGTATATTTCTGAGACTGATACCACATGACAATTCTAATAAATTTATAAAAACTTTACAACAAAAGGTATGATGTTATAGACATGCCAGTACAACTCAAAAAAATTTGTAAATTTCCTGTAAAATATTTTAAGACAGTTTATTATAAAGAAAGTCAAATGGTAACTATGAAGGGGGATAGTCTTATCTTCAAATTAAATATTCCTAATAGAGCAAAACACAACTGACTTGTGATAAGAAAGAAACATAGTACAATCTGGAGAGCCATATCAGTAAATGATGCTCGGATCAAATGGATACCCTGACCCTCTTTCCACACACAACACACAAAATCCCTTAGATAAAGAAGTCTAAATTTTGGCATGGTCAAACAAAAAAGATTTTTAAAATTAAACTTATTTATTTTTCATTGAGGTAATATTGGCTATCCCCATTGGGTATTAGCACTGTAGCATGCCTACCATCTAGTCACCTACAGTCCACCACCATAGTCCACTGTGCTTCCTTCCCTCTTTGTTCTTATCTCACTCTATTGCCTCCCCACCTTGATTCTTCAGTTCTGTAGTCAGCATTCAAGGGTTAGTTTTTAAGCTCATATGTATCTGACTCTTAGTTTAGTTACATTATAATCTACATTTTAGATGCATCATCCAATATTTTCCTTCTCCTTTTGAAATATTTCACTTAACATTATTCCTTCCAGTTCCATCAGGTTGCTGCAAATGGCATGAATTTACCTTTATTGATCACTAAGTAATATTCTGTTGTGTATACATCTCTCATCTTTTTGATCCACTCACCAGTTCTGGAGCACTTAGGCTGTTTCCATAATTTAGGTATAGTAAATAGTGCTGCAATAAACATGGAAGTGAAAGTTTCCTTTCAAATTAGTGTTTTCGAATTTTGGGATAGATGTCCATGAGTGGAATTACTGGGTCAAATGTAGATCCATGTTTACTGTTTTGAGTCACCTCCATTCTGCTTTCCACAGGGCTGGACCAATCTGCATTCCCATAGCAGTGTAGGTAGGTTCCCTTTTCTCCACATCCTCACCAGCACCTGCTTCTGGTCTTTTCAGTATGGGCTATTCTCACAGGTGTGAGATGGTATCTCACTGTGGCTTTGATTTGCATTTCTCTAATAATAAGTCATGGTGAACATTTTTTCATGTGCTTGTTTTTAGTCTGAATGTCTTCTTTGGAGAAGTGTCTGTTTAGTTCTTCTGCCCATTTTTTGACTGGGTTATTTGTTTTGTTTCTGTATAATTTTAGGAGTTCTTTGTATATCTTTGATATCAGTCCTTTGTCAGATGTATGGTGTGTAAATATTTTCTCCCATTCAGAGAGTGTCTTTTTAGATAAAACAAAAAAGATTTTTAAAGAAAATCATAGGAGAACATCCTTGTGACTTTGCAGTAAGCACAGATTATAGTGTATAGACATACACAAAAAATACAGGATATTCAAATAAAGATGCTTCTGGATTAAGCTCCATATAAAATTTTTCCAACTTTAAAGAAATATGTAGTCAGTAGAAATCATCCTTTGACTTTTGATATTTTCCCAGCCTATCATTGACTGATGTGACAGGACACTCATGGCTCTGGGCAGTAAGTAGGGAGCCATAGTCCCTGTCAATCATGCAATCAGATGAATAAACAACTGATACTCGTCATTATACTGTGTTGCCACTGAGTTTTGGATATTGTGTTTTCAAGTTGCCTCATAACCTGTTTTAAATTTTCAATACAGTATTCAAATAAATTACGTGATAGTCAATACTTTCTTATAAAGTATACTTTGTGTTAGATGACTGTCCACACTGTAGTCTAATATTAAGTGTTCTGAGGATGTTTAAAGTAGGTTAGGCTAAACTGTGATGAGTACTAGTTAGGTATATTAAATGCATTTTTATAATAATGAAATTTTCAACTTACGATGGGTTAATGGGGACATATCCCCACTGGAAGTAGAGGAAGAGCTGTATATAAATACATGTGGCAAAGAACAAATATTCAGATTACAAAAGCACTCTTATTAATCAGGAAGGAAAAAAGAATGAAGCCAACAGAAAAATGGGTGAGACACCCAAATAGTTCATAAACATAAGAAGGTAGCCCAATATTTCAATAGTCATCAAAGAAATGGAAAGCCATGAGATGCAAGAACCAGAATGGCTAAAATTAAAAGATGCAACACACTGACTGTTGTTGACAAGATGTGGAGCACTGGAAATCTCACACATTGGTGGTCTCAACATAAGTAGTATGAACACTTTTGAAAACTATTTGGCAGTAACTAGTAAGACTTTGTTTATGTATACCCTCTAATCAAACAATTCTATTCCTATATAAAAACCCTAAAGAAATGTGTAATATATATTTTTTTTAATCACACATGTACTAGAATGTTGACAGGGGTACTTTTCATAATCCATGAGTAAACTGAACTGTACTTCAAAAGGGAATACAGTAAGGCCGGAATTATTAAAAATAAAACAAAACAAAAAACCTACAATCACACAGAACAACATGGTATAGTATCACAATGAAGAGTCAAAAAAGCCTGACTTAAAGGAACACACACCTCACAGTTTCATTTATATAAAGTATAAAAGCATAGTAGAAATCAGTGATTATCACTAATGGGGGAGAAGACACAGACAGGAAGAGAGAACTTTTTGGAATACTGGTAATGTTCTGTTTCTTCTTAAGGTGTGCTTTCTATAGGCATGGTCAGTTTATAAGAAGTCAACAAAATTAACATAATACATGCACAGTAATCATAGGTACATATATTATACTTCATTAAAAAGATCAAATGAGCCAACAAGTAGTTTGAATGAATTACAATTGAATACTATCAAAATTAACTCACAGTATCATCAAGTTGAGCTGAAACTCGACAATGTTCAGCATCTGAATCTGTCTTCGGGATTAAAGGAGGCACCTAACATTTTAAAAGACAAAACAAAGTAAACACACTAAAGCAGACACTGAAAGAACATACTATAATAATAAATAAAAACTAGTACCAAGTATAACAAACAGCATTTGATTTGATTTTTGTTACAATATATAAGCAAAGTTTATAAAATTTTAACAAAGTATTAACTGTCTAAAATTAGAAACCAATTGAGCGTGATTATTTAATTCCCAAAAGACTTTTTCTTTCTTTGAAGAGGATTGACTTTTAAATTGGAAGGGTAGATTAGTCAATCACCCATATTTTTAAAAAGTAAATTAAAACTTATATACGTTAAATGACTTAAAGATCAAAAGTTAGTAGTAGCACAGTCAGAGGAAAGAACTTTAAACTTTTTTTTTTTTTTACCATGAAGAGATTGGTAATGTGTTAGTAGGTTTAAGGAGTTAATCAATTGTTAGATAATGTAAGTTACCTAACTCTATAGGGAAAAAGGGACAGAAAGAAAAGTGTTAGTTCATAATGTGCCAGCACAGGAAGGACCATCAATACTACCTATTTGAAACCTGTGATGTTATTGGTGAGGACAAAGTTCAGTACTTTTATACAAAGTTCTTTGAGTAGCAATGAGCAGAAGTGGTACTGGACAACCCTCGTTTCAGTTTTAGTGTACTTCTCCATAATTAGAAATAAAGATGAAGGATGAGGGAAAGTATGGGAATTAACAGAAAAGTATGATTTATACATACTATTTTAGGAGCTGTCTCTTACAGTAAAGAAAATCTGTGCTTCTCTATATTTTTTCTTCATTCAAACATGATATAACAAACAGGAAACTCTAATAGCTTTTACAGTCTTGATTATGTCTTAAACAACTAGGTCAAAGTTACAATAAGCATAAATTAGGAATGCAATAAACCACTTGATAAACTTCCTGCATCTGCTAACATAATGAAAAAGCTCCTAGGAAATATTTCTGTAGTACTCACAGGCTTATACATGCACAGATAAGTATGACCCCCAGAAACTGGTGATGGCAGAAGTTTTTCCTCCCTTTCATTTAGTGAACCAAGAGAAGTCTGACTCTGTTTCCTGTTAAATATTGATGTAACTAATTTGCACAATAGTCACTACATTTAATAGCATTATCAGATAAAAATGGCATAATGGAATAAAAAAGTATAAAGAATATTAACTTTCCTACTTTTATTATTACTACTTTTAATTTATTTACATATTTTTACATTGTTGTTCATTTTTGTACAAGTTTGATTTCTACTTTCAGGTGCAAGCCCCATAAAATTGTCACCACCATGACACCAGTGAACCATCACCATAGTCTCTTGTACTCTTCCTTCCACTGTTTTGATCCCTCTACCTCTTCCTCCCCCTCCCCTGCTGAATATCTCCAATTTATTGTCTGCCTGCTAATTTTGTCCTTTTTTCCCTTGAATTCTTGTTCAGTTCCTCTATTTTCCTCCTGTAAGTGAAACCATCTGATATTTTTTTTTCCTGCTGAATTATTTCACTGAGCATAATCACTTCTAGCTCCACACATGTTACTGCAAATAGCACGAGTTTATCTTTTTTGGTTACTGAATAGTATTCCATTGTGCAAAAACTTTCCAAGCTATAAATATCTAAGTGAATTTTAAAATTCTACCATAATAAAGATTAAGGAGTGACTGGACTTCATAGTATCTATTTCTACTATAATTTTATTCTATCAATTTTTTTACTCTTTATGAGACTACGTCTCCAGAGGACAAAAAGGAAATAAGAAAAATCTATGCGAGAGCTCAATAATGCTTAGCTAACTTAAAAAGTTTACCTAGAAATTATTGAAAACATCGTCTTACCTTGAAAAATGATTGCTTTATATCTTGACCTAATCTTTCTGACATTTTTCCCATGTTGTCTGACATTTTAGTCATTCCCTCTGCCAAGCTATCAGGAAGGGATTTAACTGCATTTGAAACATTCCTCATAGAATTGCGAAGTGGATTTACAAAAGTGTCCATCTAAAGAAGAAAAGATATTTTATCATAACTTCACTATCATATTTGTTGGTTTAACTGAGGTTGAGGAAATATGTAATGCAACACATAAAAGGTAATGATTTTCAATTTATAATATCTCACTACATTTTAAGTATAAAATCATTGTTTTCAAAATATATTTACATCATCAAAATTTAGGAATTTTGAGTGCTAAAGTCACTGTTAGAAAATAAACATAAGTTTTGGTTGCCTCTCATTAAAGATTTTTGGGGAGAAAATGGGAATTGTACAAAACACAAACTGATGCAAATGGAAAAGAACAAACTTCAGTTACACTTTAAGACAATGACAGGTATTTTGAGCCGATAAAGTTCAAATAAATAACAGGTAACTAAGAATAATTTTTTAAAAATAATTTTTAGGATATATTACATGCTTGATTACAACCTATGGAGGGAATTTGAAATCCACTGTGAAGAAAGAGAAGTTGCAAATTAATAAGTAACTATAAAAGAAAACATGGTAAGAGATATATGACCTTAACACTCAAATACTACATTTGAAATATACAGCTTAAGGGAAAAATACCATCATTCATCTAAATTAAGAAATTCATAGGAGAGATACCATTTCAGAAGCATAAAAGACATGAATTTCACTTTAACCCACAACCTACAATTAAAAGTATTTGAATATCCTCAAAGATATTTTAAAATTTTATATACCTTACACTTCACAGGAGAAGTATGGCTTCAGCTAATACCATCTTTAGACTTGGTTATATGAATACAACCTCATATGCTATACAGGCACTGATACTCTTGAGATAAGATAACCCATATCTACATTATGGATTGATAACAATTAAAAAAGTTGTTGTGCACACACCAGACCTACAAAATTCCCTTTCCCCACGATGTCCCCACTTTTGAGCATAAAGTCAAGTATTTGTATGAGAGTGGTAAAAGGGGAAGTCAAGAGGGATGGAAAAACTTCCACTTGGTGACTCTGATGCCTAATCCTGAAGGAAGTAAAATTTCAGAAGCATAAAAACAGAGTCCATCAATATATAATGACATGTCCAAAAACAGGCTCTATCTTAAAACAAAAAAAGAAACCTGAAAATTTTCAGGTAGAAAAGTAAATTATAGATTGCCAGCATTATTGTACAGTTAGCCTGATTTACAAAGATGTCTAATCATTGGATTATCACCTTATTTTTTTTTAACTCGTAACAATGCAAATAATGGAATTTTAAATTTAGATACCTTTAACTACTGTTTAAATGCCTTCACAAGATGATATAAAGCAAGATAGAATGATATTACATGCATAATGGAAGATTGCTGTCAGTTACTCTTTCTAGGAACTGGTCTATACACGTACAACCAAATAATTATAAAGGATTATTTCTTAAGGTCTGCAGAAGTCAACAATAAACTATTTGTAGATGGTTTTCTCTTATCGTTATTTAATTTTATTGAAGTATAAATAGGGAAAAATATCAAAATAACTTAGTCAAAGGGAAATACAGTGAAAACTCTTATTCTTGACATGCATAAAAATTATTTTGATAGGGGCCTCCTTGGTGGTGCAAGGGGCAAAGGGTCAGGGTGCAACACTTTAAAGTGGTCCACAGTCATTGCAGCAGGAGTTTAATCCCAGTCAGGGAGGTGACCCACAGGTGTAGCAGACCTCTCCTGTCTCGCCCACTGCCCCTGTCATAGGTTTATTTCAGTCAATTTGCCTGTTCTGTTCCCTACTCGGACTCTGGTGAATCCTCTCACCCCTTGCATCTTTGGCCTGCACTCCAGTTTTTGTATGCATAAGTAAATCTTTTTAAAAAAACATCCTGATAATCCAAAACATGAAGACCCTGACAATCACCAATATAATTGATGAAAAACTGTACTTTACTGTAGAAATCCAGAAATGCTTCAAAAGAATACTTAAGACTCAAATACTAATTTTTAAAATTGACACATAATTATATATATGTGTGTATAAATGTATATGTTGTTGGTTAGTAAAAAGAAATTGTGTAAATTTAGCAAAACAACTTTTTTTTTAAAGATTTATTTATTTATGCCTACAAGAATGGGGTACTGGCCAGAGGTGTGGAGGTGATGAGAGGATTCACCAGAGCCAGAGTGGGGAGCAGAACAGGCAGATCAACTGAAACACACTGCTGAGGGGAGCAGTGGACCAGGCAGAAGAGGTCTGCTGCACCATGTGGGTCCTCTCCCTGGCCGGGGATCGAACCTGCGCTGCTTTGCGGGGGTGGATGCTTCACAGTGCGGCGCTCAATCCCCTGTGCCAACCAGGGCCCCACAATGATTTTTTAATCTCAAAAAGCTGCTATCAACTTATTTATCTTAAAACTACTGCAATCTTGAAGGAGAAAGTAAGATATATTCCAGAATGATGGGATACTGGAATGAATTTCTACTAATAAAACCATTTAGAAAAATCAACCATTTCAATTATGAAATTCAAAAATAAGACTACCATATGTTTTCAATTATAAAGTATACATCTTAAAACATGATATTAAACAAAACATTCCACTTAGAAATGTTAACATCTATTTATATTTTAAAATCCAACATCCTACATTAAATATATGAAGTCCTTATGTTTACAGTTGTTCTTAATTTTTGTACAAATTCCTTAATGTTTTCCTAAAAGCTAATCTTTATAAAGACTAACAGGGAAGACTTTTTATTTTTGATTTTCATTTTGAGGTAATTTCAGACTTCTAGAAAGCTGCATAAATAAGACAGATTTCCTATATGCCTTTCACCCAGCTTCCCCAATTGCTGCTCCTGCTCTTTCTACTACTGTTATCAATACTACTAAGAATAAAGATCCTTAGATTTAACTTAGAGATTAATTATGTGTCAGGTACTGTAAATATATAAGATTATCTCATCTGATTCACACAATACTCTAGAGTGAGGCTGAATATCTTCATTTCTTATAAAAACTAAAGGCCCAAGAGGTTAAGTAGTATGTTGTAGGTTACAGCTAGTAAATGACCAGGCAGAGATTTGAACCAAAGGTACTCTGATTCCAAAGTTGTGTTCTCAGAAACCAATCTTTCCCAATTTGAGCACTTACTCATTTATTGTCTTAAGCCAGCATCTTTTTTTTTTTAAAAGATTTATTTATTTATGCATACAAGCACTGGGGTACAGGCCAGAGGTGCGGGGGGGTGAGAGGATTCACCACAGACAGAGTGGGGAGCAGAACAGGCAGATCAACAGAAGCACACAGCTGAGGGGAGCAGCGGGCACAGCAGGAGAGGTCTGCCGCGCCATGTGGGTCCCCTCCCTGGCAGGCAGCAGGGATCGAACTCGTGCTGCAGTCTGCTTCATAGTGTGTTGCTTAACCCACTGCGCCACCAGGGAGGCCCTTAAGCCAGCATCTTATTCCAAGTACATGTCTTCTATCCCCAAAGGAATTTTAACTAACACAGATTTTATTCAAGAGGGATAAACGCTTTCAAAAACAAACTATCTTTCCAAAGCCTATACTGTTTCTCTTACTGCTATTTCAACTAAAAGACAGTTCTCCCAGTAAGAAATATTTCTTTCTCAAGCTAATAAAACTCTTCCAACCTGCCTTCCACAAACCATCCTTATTGCATCATTTCAAAAATTTTGCTTTTTTCTTTCAAAATTCTGCTAGACTATACATCTATAGATATTTCTATTAATAGTGGGCTGAATAAAGTACAGAAGAAAATAATCAAATTTTCTAGTTTTAAAACATACACACAAATACAAATTTATTTTCTTTTATTAAAAACAAAGTACATCTCTAAAGAAAACCAATGCAGTAGTTTACTTACCTTGCGAGCAAAATCCCCTTTCCCTTTACTATAGGCTTTGTTCTCGAGGAAATCATACACATAATGAGCCAAAGCTGGGGAAGCTTTCATCATTTCAGGAGTTAATAGTAACTAACAGGAAACAAAGAAGTATCTCACAGTGATAAAATGCTAGAAATAAACTACTATTTATAATTTTATCCATTAGGAAAAATGTATGTAGATTTTAATTTTATATTAACAAAACAAATAATTATACAATTTAAAACAGTCATCAATAATTCTGTGATCATTAACAGTTTTGTGTGTGTTCTTCCATCTGCTATTTTGAATTTCAGTGCATCTACTATAAAAGCTGTCCAAATAAATTTACTATTTCATTTTCACATTTTATACTAAGAAGATTCGTATTAGTAAACTGTTGTATATTATAAAATTAACAATAAAAAGTACACAAAATATTCCAAACAAAACCTTTCAAGTGTTATAAAAACATTGCTTTCACAATTGCTAATGATATGACCTAACATTCCAGTTTAGTTCCTTCAACTGAACACATCATGTGACATTGAACTCTTTAGCTAAGAAGTACAGAGTACATAGATACAATTGAAAGATACATTTGTGATAACAATTTGGAAAAAGATAATGATTTTCTAACTTTTAAGCAACTGATATGGATTTTATTGGAATTGAAGTATAACAAAAAAATATCAAAATGTTTAATGATAGTTGTATAAATTATATTAGACATTCCACTTCAAACCAGAAGACAAGGTGAATAACATCAGAGATTTATATGCTTTTGCTATACATTCTATAAGTAACACTGCCACAGAATTAAAATTATGGTTATAAACTAACCTAATCAAACTTTTAAAAATTTGTGAGAGAAACTATCTAATCAAAACAACCAATACAGGATTAACTAGGTTTCACAAAATATTAAGGCAGGGGTTGGAAAACTTTTTCCGTAATTACCACATGGTAATTACTCAATTCTGTTATTGTAGTAAAAAAGCAATCATATACAACAGTAAACTAAACGGGTGGCTGAGTTCCAATAAAATGCAAATAAAAACGTATGGTGGGATGGATTTGATTTGCAGGCTGTATTTTTATAATTCCCTGTTCTAAAGGACACAGTGGAGAGCTAAATAATGAAAAACCATCTACCTGGACTGATACATTATGTAATATTTTAGAAAACTTCATAAGCCATTCAATAGCCAGAAAAACTATTTAGTGATATTATATCCAGCATCTTGGAAACAAGGTCTAAAACACAATTATTTCTGGAAGACCTAATACCTAATATAGTAATTTGTGAGATATGTCTTGTTATTCCACCAGAGAAATCTACATGCTCATGATGCTACCCCATGAGAAATATTCTCAAAGATCTCTTTCTCTTCTCAATTATCCTAGCTTAAAAAGTCTTAGACTTAATTCGAGACCATGGGAGGCAGCTACATACATATGTTTGAGGATAAAAATCTGCTAGTTTTAAACACATCATAAAGAGCTACCATCTACTGAATCGGAAATATTTAAATGTTTATTTAACCTACCACAAAATATCTGGACTTTACAGTAATGTAGAATGAGGATGTGCGCATGTATTTATTTAAACCCAAAGATGCAAAATTCTTTGCACCAAGTGTCCAGAAAACCTCCAAGTTAAATAATAAACACTGCACAGACTGCAAGTCACATCTGACATGATACTCAAGTGGTTGTTTCCCACTATAAAACATTAATTTAAAAAATCTGCTATATTTGTGTGCTATATTAAAATGAAAATCTACAATAATAATAAACACAGATTTACCTGCAAATATGCATTTAGATCCTTCTTTCGTTTTTCTAAAAAATCTCTATCCATGTTATTAAAAGTTTTTTTACCAGGAAGCTTCAATATGCTTGACAGATTTTCAAACTAGAAGACAAAACACATTCAATAATCTCAGTTGTTTACAAAAAAAGTATTTTCTATGACAATTTCTCTACATATTAGAAACATCTTTAATTTTGCAATATACTTTATTAAACAAAAATCAGAAAATAGAAAACCTTGTCCAAACTACAGTTCTAGTGTTATTTATTATGTGAAACATTTTCAATTAAGAATGACAAAATGTGAAAAGCTGATGAAGATAAGACATTTCCACTCTAATTATTATTCTTATTTTGAGATTTCAAAATTCTCCTTATAATAGGCTTTAAAAAATATCTTCCTTAACAACTCTTTGACTTGTAAATAAAGTATTAACAAACAAAAAGTAATGATTAAAATTATGAGTCCTGGTTTGTAAAGCGATTTCATGAACAGATATATTTTATACTGACAATTTCAAATCAATCATTGTTAACAGCTAATTATCAAAAGTAGAGATAATTATTTAAAAATCAAAATCACAGCTATATTACAATTTTGTTTAGAAGTAACTATAATAAACACTGATAATTCTCACAAACTACTGTGTTGTCGGAAAAGTCATGACATTTTTTTCTGTTTCCTACACAAAAATACGTCATGATTTTTATGACAATCCAATACTTGAAAAATAAACTCAGAGATTACTTAAGAAATGAGAGCTAACAGCAAGTATTTTGTCTCTGCAAAGTCACAAACACAAAATAATTACACATACTCTCAGTCTAGCACTTACAGACTTAACATTTGCATGCACATTCAGCAGTCCAAATACATTGTACAGTTGGTTGTGCCCTGATGAAGTACAGATTTCTAAAATTTATTTATTTTCAATTGAAGTAGTATGTGCATACACCCATTGAAACACAGATTTTAAATATGACTGCTGTTAACAATAGTGTAAGAGCAAAGTCATTCAGTTATAACTATGCCTGCTGCAGAGCTTAGTATGTGAAATTTAAAGACCATGTATTAGAATTGAAACAAACTTTCTGAAACTATTCTTTGCTTTAAAATAATAAACAACAATGTCTCTGTAAGGAAAACTACTTCTTGTTGCAAAGATTAAAGAAAGGAGAAAATGAAAGGTGAAGGGTAATTTTTATCTCCAAACTGGAAGATTCTAATGAATTATTAAATTAAATGAAAAAAATCAGATGGCAGCTAAGAGCTAAAATATGAATACATTCATTATATACTATCCATGAAAAGCAAATGTAGTTCTTATGTTCCAGACAAGGCAAAGTAAATAAATAAAATTAAATTAAAAAGGACAGACACAATTTATAGGGAATATTACAGTGATATTCACAAATTTGCCTGGTTCCAAAAGCATTAGGATGGATCCTTATTGAATATCAAATGAAAGTACTTGGTTTTAAGACTTAATTTCTGTGAATCATGCCTCAATGAAAAACATTCTCAGGATGTTCTAAAGAATATTTAATATCCTGAATTATTACCTATCCACATTATTTTTAAACTACTGCCTCAATTTCACAAAATACATAGTTCATTCTGGCTTTACTAGGTATTAGATGGGCTGACTTGTATTCTCCTAAATTTGTGTATTGAGGAAAGACAAGTTCTAGTACTTCAGAATGGGACTATATTTAAAGATAGGGTCTTCAGAGAAATGGTAGTTACCTTAATAAACACTTAATACTTTAAATCCTTAAAATCATTACTAGTATTAACAGCTCACCCAATAAAAAAGAAATACATAATATTACCACAGATATAAACATTTAGAGGCAAAGGTGGGTCTATTTTGCTTTCTAGTTGGTCTAGTACTGAGACCAACACTAGGCACACAAAAAACTCAGTAACTATTTATATTTACAATGAGTGGGTAGTTTAGGCCATTTCTAAATAATACAACATGTAACACTTTGTTTTCTTTTAAAATTTATACATGTCTTGATAAGATAAAAAACAAGACTATCAAATAATCCTTTAAAGAAAACTGTCCATATATTTAATCAGAAAAAAACCTCATGCAACAAAATTAAACAGAATTAATCCTGTTTTTAAAATAATTTTTAATACTCCATGAATTTAGGATTTGTGTCAACAGGTTATACTGTTATCAATTGGTAAATTACAAGTCACTATTTTTATATAGGGGATGTGAGTTTAAAAATATAGGTAAGATGGAGTTAACAGGCAAACAACCTCAGAATTATTTATAAAAGATTAGTATTTTCCTTAAACCTAAATTATCACATACAAGCTTAGCTTTTTAATCTTAAACTCTGTGAACAATACATGAAATCTAGAGAAACCAAAGGGCCGTACAAAATGTAAGACTGACCCTTGAAAGTAGACCTAGGCTCTGAAACATTCAAGAGGAGAGGAAGAGGAAGAGGGGGAATGTAGAGAAAGGAGTCGGGGCGCTCAGCAGTGTGGTGGAGGACTGTGGGCACTGCTGGGGGGAAACTCTGGTGACTGTACCTGCAGGGAGAAATCCTATACTGATACAAACATCTTAGCAAGGTCACTAGTCTAAGTTTAAAGGAAACAAAAAGCAAAAACACAAAGCAAAAGACATTATCTTCATGTGTACTATTGTCCTTTCAAAAACAAATTGTGTTTATCAATTTCACTTAACTTTTATTACTGTAAAGTGAAATTTCTATGTGGACTGTTCTAATAATAAAGTTTTTTAAAAGTACGCTCTTAACATGGATGGAGCCTGAAGGGATAATGATCAGTGAAATAAGTCAGAAGGAAAAAGAAAAATACCAGATGGCCTCACTTATAGAGGGACTATAGGAAAAAAAATAATAACAACAACAAAAAACACAACAAAACAAAAGAAAAATAAACAGACAACTACAAATCAGACATTCTGCAGTAAAGAGGGAGGGGCTGGGATCAAGGCAGGGATGGGAAGAGCACAAGGGACTATGGTGACAGTGCATGGGTGAACTGGTGGTAGAAATTCTATAGGGACTAAACCTAGAAAAGAAAGCAAACTTTGTAAGGAAAAAAAATAATAAATACAATAATTATTTTTAAAGGTATCTTCTTCACTTGTTTTTCAATATGTAAACATAGTATTTATAGTCCTAGCCCAGAACATTACTATTGGCAATGACTCTTCCTCTTACTGGTGGAAAGAAAATTATTAATTTCATAATATACCAAATTCCCACTAATTTTATTAGTAAATACTGCTACCTACCTGTAGCAATACAAATAATGTTAAAATTTGACATGTTTGAAGTATGGTGATGGGAAAAGATAAACTATGTGCTTTTAAATTAGCATCAGACATGTAATTTTTGAAAAAAATAAAGCAATTATTTCTTCATTGTGGGACAGATAATTATTTCACATTTATAAATCAACCAAATTAAACATGAAGAAATTATACCAAATGAACAGAAGAACAGACATGGCCAAAGTTACTGATTTTTTTATGAATGTAATTCAATATAGATCTTTTAATCTGAGTTTCTGGAATCACCACCAACCTGCTATTAATCACTTAAGTTATTAATAGTTTATTAGTCTAATTGAAAAATTCAGTACTATGGGGTCAATGTTACTTTTTTCACTCTCTTAAGTGAAAAAAGATATTTTCTGATTACTAAAATAATATAATGACATTTCAAAATTTCAGCCTACTCAATTGAACATCACTATTATTATTTATATCATTTTAAAAGCAATATAAATCTAAAACCCTTGAATCAATCAGATAATCTGCAGAATTAAAATAAATATTGGTGGCTTATTGGTAACTTATTTTCCTAAACTAAAAATTTTCCTAAAATAAAAAATAGAACAGAAACAATTTGTTTATATTTGTTAATTTTAGAGTCTTCATACTTCTATAAGACAAAAAGGTTGGATGTAGCAAGATCTAAAAACATGATGTTAAATTCAATTTAGGTGGTTCTTAAAATTAGGTGGTTCTTAAAATTAACTAAAAGATCATGGATTTAATTGGTACACTGTATGTAAGAATACCATTTACAATAACTGTATCTGTCAAATATGGTCCCAAAAACAAAACCAGAAGTGCTATCCTGATCCTTGTCTTTACTCCAACCAAACCCAAAGATCTCTGCAAAGCATAACACACAGAGCATACACATGTGCTTGTGGGCACATACATAAACAAATGTTAAGGTGAGCAATATACATTAATTTTTAAGTTTCCAAGGAATACCACTGATTTTGTCACTACTCCAAATGGTTTGATTTGTTAAAAGTTCAAAATCACTCTAACATTTATGCTCATTATACAAAATTCTTACCTTATTTTCTTTCATTAGTTTTGATCAATACCTTAGCATTCTCAGAACTATTTAGAATCAAACATTGGATCAGGAAACAATGTAAAGCACACAGCTTTAAAAACCTCATTACCTGTTCAGTGATTCTCATGTGGAAGTCATGGAAGTCACTGTAACGACGATAGGTTTTCCACATCTCCTCAGTGTTTAGATTGCGCCGGTGAACAGTGATGGCATATAATGCATATGTCTTGCCATGATCATTACAAACGCCTGCCACAGCATATGGGTCATAGTCAGCATATACTAGTCATTTAAAACAAAATGAAGAGGAACAAAAGACACAAAGAGGAGGAAGATGAAGAACAAAAACAAACAAAAAGGACAACACGAAATGAAGAATTTGAAATGACAGACTGAGACAAAAGGATGTCATCAAAGGATAAAACAGATTCTCATCCTCTGAACGCATACCCATCATGACCTATATATGATGGCTACAGTACAAAACAAACTAAAGGCTTATGTTGACACTAACAACTACACAATGATTCCTACACTTAGGACTCACTTTCCCAAAAGTTACTTATTAATGATTATGATACTATTGTAACACTTCATAGTATAAGTGTAACAGAAAAAAACAGCCTTTTGTACCAGCCTTCACTACTCAGGTGTATCTCAGTTAAAAGCTCTTCAACTAAACAGGAAGCAAAAGCTCTTTTGGCAAGTCTCCTTTCTCATTTATACTTATTCAACAATGTAGTTTATTCTGGGGATTTAAAAAAAAAGAGGTATTTTCCTATTGGTTCACCACAAACCATTAAAGTCAGAGAGTCTTTAAAGTCAAAACTTAATTTTATTTTGTACTAATCTTAAGAGATGCACTTTGAATAATTATCTTTAATTTGTCTTTCCTATTTTACATTTTTTTATCTCTGTATTATGCTGTAGTCTATTCTATTCTAGTTTATTTCTTCAGATCTCCAAAAGCTTACAGAGTCTATTTACGGTCTATTTCTGAATCCATTCACTGACTTTGACTTCAACCACTGTACTTTCTATTTCTATGATTTTATCTGGATCTCTATGAATATTATTAACACACTCTCAGGCTTGGAGGAAACCTTATAACTTGAGGATGACTGAATCTAGACACACTCATGATGGCATAAAAGTAAGGTTTTCAGTTTTTGTGACAGACAATATTTTCAAGCATGACCTTGAGATTCTTTTGTTATTTCCCCTGGCAGCAGGCTAAATTTTTTTTTCTTTTCCCCTCAAGTCACCCTTTGTGACTCTTGGTTTTATGCAAAGAACATTCCAGCTTCCCATGGACTTAGCCCACCCTGCCTTTTCTAAACTTGAGGACATCAGAATGTTATCAAAACAAGATAACAGTCTTTATACTCCTAGGAGATTCTTGGCTTCAGCTCCCTTTCATGTCCATAAATTTGTTTTAACTAAGGTCTATCTATGATTCCTGAAGATTTTCTACTTGAAGTATTTATATTTTACTTTTATTTCATTTTTCAGTAGAAGGCAGAATTTTCAATAGCAGGCTAGAAAAGTTTTACCATATTGACCACAGTTTGAATTACTCTTAAGATATAACAGATTACATTAATTCATAATTGTGAAAAAAATAAATTTTAGAGCTGAATATTTTGTATACAATTAGATGAAAAAGGGACTGTGTAGGTTCTCTGTGAATTATTTCAATCACATAAAGTTAGAAATCTATATACTGGCAAATCTACATAAAAACATCTCTCAGGCTTTCGCCAGTTTTTTTAAGATTCACTTTCTGCTCAAAATTGTCTTTCACTCCCTTTCCATCTAATATTAGTGATCCTGATATGACCAAATAAAAGACAAAGAATAGTTTTATATAAAGATGTTGATCATCTTGCTCTCGTACGCTTTAACTATAGTCAAAATTTGCTGCTCAGCTCCTCTAGTCATTTTAAATCAGAGATTAAATCAGGTCAAACTGCACATCGCATTTTCATCAGATCAAATAATTACCATTACTCAATGGAGTCAGCAAGGTAACAAGGGAATGGCTTTATCTACTGTGTCCAAGTTAGGTTTGGGAAAAGAAAATAGAAAGCAGAGGTGAACTGGGCAGCAAACTATAATCAAATAGGAATTAATAAGACCAAAAAGAAGCACAAGGAATAGGAAAGAAGAGCAGAATGTAAGAAATAATTTTTAAAAAGGATAATTAGGTTTTGTCACAAATCGACAGGCAGGGAGGGAGATCATGATCAGTGTGCAGGGAATAGAAATTAACTTTGACTTCAAAAGAAGGAAGTACATATATAAAATTACATAGTAAGATTAATCTATATTGATTTTGAGATGATAGTGAAATATTATAGTAGGTTTTGTTTCCATTAAGCAGTGTGATACACAAATCATCTGTTATTAATCTATAACTAGAAAAAGAACTACTAGAAAAAGAACTACAGCAGGTGATACACAAATCATCTGTTATTAATCTATAACTAGAAAAAGAACTACAACCATAATATAAATCAACCCCTTGTCTCTAAGCCTATAATGCTTAATTTAGTCAGTATTTTTTAAAGCAAGATTTCTCAATGAAGGAGTCCACAGAACATTCTTGAGAAGCATCAACTTGATTACAAGTTTGATTTTCTGTAATAAAGATGTTAAGGACATAGAATCTAGATTCAAAGAGACTCTGGAGTCTAACTGGTAAGATTAGTATTTTTGGAGCAAACACTAATATATAATGCTCACATGTAATTACTTACATAATTAATTAGTTCTATAACTACCCTATAAGGTAAGTAACATTGCTGTTATGCCATTTTACAGAAGAGAAAATCAAGACAGAAGTTAAAGAATAAAACCAAGTTCATCCAATCATCAAGTAGCAGAGCTGGTGTTTAAATTATCAAGTGGTCAGAAAGTTGTGACCTTAACTACTACACTAACCTACCTTTCTAGTTTTTATATGTATTTATCTTCTATAAATAATAATTTATAAAAAGTAGCATAGTGCTTTCATACATTTTAAGAAACTAATAAATATTTGTTGAATAAATAGACAAAATAATTAGAAAAATCAACAATCTCAGAGAAGTGAAAGATACACACAAGAAATATGGACATGACTTCCTTTAGATATAAAAGTTTAAAGTCTTCAAGAAAGAAATAATAGGACATATGCTGAATGCTTATTCTTTAACAGAAGTTTCCACATTAGGAGATAAGTCAGTGAAGAAAACAGATTTTTCAAAAGAATTAAAAAATTTTAAGGGAGGGAAAAATGAGAGAACTATCAAACTAGAAAGAAAAGTAACACCTTTGTTTTTTTTGGCAAGTATAATATAAGGACCTTTAAGATACAAGTAATATATGCACCAACTATTTATAAAAGAGTAACAATTCAGACAGCAATTACAGATAATTTTTTCTAGAAATCAGGCAGAGAACAGAATGAAAAATGAGACTCCAGCACCAGTGAAAAGCAAAGAGGTCTTTTTTAGAAGATACAAATTATTACCTTTTTAACTATACTTGTACAATGAATCTCTTACATTTCCAAAATATAAATGTGAAATGGAACTGAAGTATACACCTCACTATGTTTATACTTCTATATGTAATCTAATCCAATCCACTCCTATATTCTAGGAAAAATGAAAAACCAGATAAGAAAGTCATCCCTATCTACAAGTTATTGGCATTAACTAATAACCCAGTGGCAATCATGTTAACTATTTTTTTTCCCTCAATTCATTAACCAATTTATACACATGCTTATTGGGTCACAAAATCTTAACCAAATTTCTCCCCTCATCAAAGCATTTTCTGAATTTCGTTGAACCTACACTCAAAAGGTTCATTTATCCCAGTGATCCAGTCTGACTCTGAATATAAAAAAATAAATATTGAAGTAAATTTCACCTAAAACAAATAAGAATTAAGCAGATAATTACAAGCTAAATTTAATCAAAAAAGGGAAAAGACTGGTTTCAGAGTTTATTAGCAATGACAAAGTGATTAGGATTTAAGCTTTTTCAAATGTTAAGAATGGCAGTCTTAGAGAAGAAATACACAGATATGTAGGCAAATAAACATTATAGAATTCAATGAAAAATGTGCTGTAGGTTGAAAAAAAAGCAACTTAAAAGTACGATTATAGAACAAATACATGATTTATAATGTAGTAATGTAGGGGTAATAATGCAGTTTTAAAGTAGTAACTTTAACAAAAAAATCTCTTACCAGTGTCTGAGATGTATGCGTGAAGTTGTATTGGATCATCAGAAGATACATTTGAAAGGTCATCTAAAGACTGGGGGAAGAAATCAGAAAAGAAAATTTTTACAAAGAAAAAAGTGAAGTATGAAAGAACTCTTTTATCACATATGCCATTTCTCATTTTGCCCACATGAAAGTTTTATATTATTTGGTACTCTAAATAAATAGGAGCAAAGAGTCAAGATTAAGAAATTACCAACAAGAGGGGCCTCCCTGGTGGTATAGTGTGTTAAGCAACGCACTATGAAGCAAACTGCAGCCACTGCAGCACGAGTTCGATCCCTGCTGCCGGCCAGGGAGGTGACCCACATGGTGCAGCAGACCTCTCCTGCCTCACCCGCTGCTCCCCTCAGCAGTGTACTTCAGTTGACCTGCCTGTTCTGCTCCCAGCTCTCTGTGGTGAATCCTCTCACCACCACCCCCAACACCTCTGGCCTGTACCTCAGTGCTTGTATGCATAAGTAAATAAATCTTTAAAAAAAAAAGAAATTACCAACAAGATAATTTAGAAATTAACTTAATACATTAAATTTCTTAATTCACTGCTTATCCATAAAATATAATGCGCTACTTCTCAATCATGTAATGTACAGGGGGAAAAAAAGGTGGATAAAAGGAGACATATCTTAACATTTCAATTTTTTTAATGTGCAAATACACTAGCGTCAACTATATTCTTTTAACTTTTTTCAATTTATAGTAAATTTTGTTTAATTTAGATTCCTTATCTGTAAAACAGAATAACAGTAGTACCTACACCATAAGGTCATGTGAGAATTAAATATGACATGAAAATTGTTTAAAAGATGAACACAAAAAAAAGTTGTGTTATCATGATTAATTATTAAACAAAGTGAATCCATAACCTAAATAGGTTTAACATTAATTTTTAAAAGCAATGCCACAAACAAATTATTATTGAAGCCTGTGGGTTTATATTTAAAATCTTTTTTGCTACAAATATACACACCCACACATATATAGAATATAGTAATAGAATAAAAATCTAGCAAATAGAAGAAGAGTTAATATAGCAGGTTTTAAATTTCTCTCCTAGGACAGCTTGTACAATTTGGTCCTTAGACAGCACTGAATCAAAGATTTAGGGAAGGTTCCTCGCCATTCCTTAATGGTAAAATCAGTTCACTGCAACTAAACTGTTTAAATAATGTAGTTCATGCTGAACTTGTACTTCCTTTCTGGAAGTCTGGAATTTTGCTATGTGCTAGGCAGAAGGTGCCCAAGTAACTTGCCTCCAATAAAAATTCTGGGTACTCAAATTCAAGTAAGCTTTCCAGAAGCAACATTTCATATGTTGTCGTCATACTCATTGATGAGTTAATTAAATTTGTCCAATGTGACTTTCCTGGGATAGGATTCTTAAAAACTTGTGCCTCGTTTTCCACAGGGAAACCAGAACTTTGTTTCACGCACCTCTTCCTTTTGCTGATTTTGTATTATAATTCACTGTAATAAGTCCTAGCCACAAGTGGGACTATACTGAGGCCTGTGAATATTCTTAGTAAAGGACTGAACAAAGAAGTGGTTTTGTGGACCTCAAAAACAAGACATTATGTCATTCAGACCTATATTTTACACTTTAAAAACCACAGGATCTGAATCAAATTTGAAGTCCTACTGTGGTATTATTGATTGTTAAAAGAGTTATCAAAAGAACTTAAATGCCATTATACAGATGACATGAAGCCATTTAAAATGAGGCAATTACATTCCAAGAAGAAAGGCAAAAGTGTGTCTAACAAAGACTGATTATTAAGAGAAATAAAATGTGATAATTCACCATATAGGTGATTCACCAGCCTTCAATGGCCAAGTCAAGTGGGGAATCATTAAATTAAGTTCAGGTTCTACCACTGATATTCAGTATAGATTCAATATAGTAACATCAACCAGCCTTCTTGCATCTCACTCTTCCTAATGTTAGGATGATGGCAGTATCTGCTCCGCAACTATTTTGATATAATTAAAATAAAAATACTTTGAAAATAGAATGCACTTATTTTCAAATGCTTATGTGACCTCTAATAAAATGTTTTGATAAAAAAAACACACCTTTCCTTTAATATTATTTTTATGTAAAAGATAAAAGACAAAAGTCTCAGGTGAACTGGAATATGATTTAAGAAATTTAGGTGTTTATATTTATTTGCTACATAAAAGAGCAGAAAAAAACTGATTCTAATTATAAATATTTATATAAAAAATTACTACTAAATATTGGGATAAATACAATAAAGTCAATTTTTAATCAAAGGCAATAGAATCATGCAGGTGTGACCTAAGTCTGTTTTTTAAAATAAAAATGCAATTCAATTTTTAAGTTATAATTTACAGATACTGTATATATGAATTTAAAAATCACCTAAAAGCATAGTAATTTCTTATAATACTAAAGGATATTTGGGGACTTTTTGACATATTATTTATTTATATATATTAAGGTTCAGTCTTTCATTTTATTTTCAAGTCACTTTAATCAAGTACTGCAAGAGGGGCCTTCCGGCTGGCAAAGGGGTTAAGTCGCAGCACTATAAAGCTATCTGCCACCATGGCAGGAGTTTGTTCTCAAGTCACGGAAGTGACCCACATGGTGCAGCAGACCTCTCATGTCTCACTCACTGTTCCCCTCAGCAGTGTATTTCAGTGGATCCACCTGTATTGCTCACCACTCTGTCTCTGGTGAATCCTTTTACCACCACTCCCAACCTCTGGCTTGTACCCTAGTCCTTGTATAAATAAATAAATCTTTAAAAAAAAAAAAGGTACTACAATAGTACTTACTAAATTTATGCTTCCTGTAGGAGATCCATTAAAAGATTCTGAGGAAGAAGAAAATTAATTATCAGTAAAAACAAAAAACTTTTAAAACAGTTGCTTTATCTAAGCTTCTCACATCAAGAATGAAGATCACACAAGACAAAAAAGTAAAGAAATTTATGGTACACTACTCCCAACATCTGTTCCCTTAAGCTCCAGTTTTTCCAAGTTAGGTATTTCAGTAAAAATATATATGTACTTGAGTTGTCTCTCTGACTGAGCCTACAGCTCCCTCCCCTGAAAAGGTATTCATGTACACACAAGCAATTAATTTTTCCTTAGTGTGAAAGCAAAATAGACTAATTTTTGTTTATCTAATTATTCTTCACAGATGTGGCTCAACAACACTGGAAGTCTAGAGGAGTCCTATATCAAAATATAATACAACGAAAAATATGCAAAATTCCACATGCAAAGTCATTTAATTAAAAAGCAAATAAAATTTTTAAAATTAATGTTAGAAAGTGAATTTAATCATACATTATTAAAATTAATATCAAGCAATAATCTTTTTCCTTGGGAGTTTATTTTAATCCGAGCAAAATAAATTACCAATTAAGATACCTCTCTGTTAAAAACACAAATGAATATATATGGTAAGCAATTTTCATAAATAGTTTGAAGTTAATATATGGTTTCCAGCACTTAAGAAATTATTTATGAATTTGATTTCTAAATGGGTCTTCAAAACAAATTTCTATTATTTGCAGAAAGAATCAATTGGCATTGTTTTTTAACTTCAGCTACTCTAAATGCACAAAAATACTTCTTGGTTTCTCAGATCCTTTGCCACAAAAGGTAAACCGGAAATTACAAGAAGTATATATAACCCCTTAGGTAACAGCAAGGTGAAAATTAAATGACTAACAAGTTCTCTGTCTTTCTAATTGAATTATAGGTCTTCCTCTCCTTCTGTGATCTATCCACCTCTCAAATTTTCCCACCAAAGAAAAGTAAAAAAAAAAAAAAAAAAGCAGAATTAAGAAGGTATAGTTACTTTCTTGATCAATATCATGGAGAAATACAGTCTAAAATCAATCTAGGTTCACAATCAATAATTTGATAACTTTATTAAAAATCAGAAAACAAAGTATTGGTCAACATGATAAGATGTGATTAAAAGTTAAGAGAAAACATAATTTTAATTTTTTTAAAGATTGAGACAATGTTTTAATAAAGTTGTCTTCACTAAGATACTTTTTTCTAATTATAAAACGTAAAGTTCATCAATTAGTATAAAAAATATGAAAAAACCAATGTCCTAGAAACACAATGAGAGATATTTATGTATATAATTACAAACTACACTCACTAATTCCAATGTAAGGGGTTACAATGACTGATATATAAGTGAAATATATTAACTTCAGATCAAATTCAGTGGCTGAAAAAAGAACTTAATCAACTTTATTATAAGCTAGTATAAGGTTGTAGAAAGTTTGAGAAAATGGCTTATACATAATTTGCTTTCATTAGTTACATACAAGAAGAGAGGCTGACTAGAAATACAAGCATGAAAACTTCAAGTCAACTTAAAATATTTTTTATTAGTTCTTATATGGTAAGGTTCAAAAATCAGCTCACTAACTGATTAAGAATCAATTTATTTTCTTTCCTTCTGGGTCAGATAGCAAATCCATTTCACAACAATAAAAACATTTTTTAAGTAAACAAAGGTAAAAAATATTTATAATAATCCTTTCCAGAAACATAATCATTATTGCAAATATATACCAGCTTTATAGACGATTTCTCAACAGATACAATAAATTCTGTTATTTTACAGAATATAATAAAGGCTCACCAAATTTATTCAGCTCTTTCAAAAAAAATATATTTACTTAATTATGTAGGCAAATTTTGATTAGGCAGCCAAATCCAGTTAATAGAACATAACTAAAATTTTAAAAATAAACCAGAAAGAGTATTTAAAAATCTAAGGTATTAAATTAAAATAGAATCTTCTAACTAGGTTTCTTACATAATTTAGAAAGTAAAATCTATCACTAATGCACACCCAAGATTATTAGAGCAGAGCAGAGGCTAAGAAGTGGCCCATAATAGAGCTTTTTTTTTTTAAAGCAGTATTCATTACCTAATATATTATATCTCTTATTACCAAGTAGTCCTGTTCATAAAATTTACTTGTAAGTAAATTATCATAAATAAAACAGTGACTTAAAATAGTCAAATACTTCCCATTGACTATATTTATGTAGCTTATTTTCTTTGTAGAATGTACCAGAATGTTCATCAAGCCTTTAATACTTAATTAGAGCTTAAGTATTTCTGAATTGTGTCACAAATAAAATGGTCACTAAGAATCTGGAGATTTGTGCTCTAAGGGTTGCCTTTCCTACTACATAACTGATTACTACACAAATAAAAACTGACCTTTCAGTTTTTGTTTATAAATTAATTTCATATATGTAATTCCATGGAAATCTGACAATAACTCTGAGGTAAGATTACTATAAAAAGAGTATGATTCCAAATTGACAATTGAGAATAATGAGATTTCAATAAATAAGCCAACATCACCCAGGCAATAAGTAGTAAGACAGGATTAAAATCTAAATATACTGACTCAACATCTGCTTTTTTTCACTGTTAAACTGATATAATATAGCCTCCCAGTAGCCTCATCTGAAAAAAAGCAAAAGGTTGGATTAAAGATTCTTAAAATTTCTTCCAGTTCTAAAGTTTCCCATACTGTGCAGGATTCAGAAAAATGTGTATTAGTTAAAGGAGGAAAAAAAGGTAGTTTTTTTAAAGTTACTTTACAGCACATGGTACCCCTCAGGATTGTTATTCCTATCCTGTTACCTCATTTAATCTTCTCAGTAAGTCTACTATTGGTGATAAGTATCATTATTTACCAGTAAAAGGGAAACTACCATAGAACTGTATGACTGACACAAGTCAAAATAACAATTTCTTGTAAGGTTTCTATATTTTCATTCTAATCTGCTGCTCAAATTTAGATTTTAATTTAATTATAGTTTAGTTTTATCTTGCCTTAAAGGTCTGTTTTTGGAAAGAAACACACACACACACACACACATACACAAAATGTTCTGTGTGTATCATCTTACCTCCATCACCATCGTCTGACCCTCTGAAACTAGGGTCTTTTAACATATCCAACTCAGCTAACATTCGGACATAAAGTGCATTCTGTCTGAAGGAAGGATAAAATCTTTCATCCCGTAGCATCAATTCATATACCTTTTTAAAATAAATCAAAGATATTCAATCATTAATACAAATAATGTGCTAATTTTCACTAAATAAGATTTCACCAAAATTAGATCAAGGTGTTGCCATCCTCAAAGACTCCATATCTAAAGATGTCAGCAACAAGACCATGTCACACTAATGGTTTCTTCTGGTCCCTTCAGTAATTACACTGCACTGAAGAGGGTACTATTATAAGTCACAAGGGTAGATAAAATGTCCCAAGAAGTAATGTTCTCTGTGACACAAGTCCACATAAAGCCTCAACGCACATATTAAAATAAATCTGAGTCATATTATTTATATATCATTAGTGTGTTAAATTCTTGGACTGTGTATCTGACTCCTCAGGTAGATCCAAATAAAACAACCCAACATAAAAATTTTCTTCATTTGTTAATAAACAAAAAATCTTAGCCTCTTTTGTGAGAAATATAACTATAATTCACCACTCAGCTTTTAGTCACCACTCAGCTTTAACAATGTTACAGTAATCTTTTAAAAATCTAATTACATATAAATAGAAACATTTTTTTCTTTCAAGAGATAATTATAAATGCCACATATAGTACCTTCCTTTGAATGTCATCAAAGATTTCAGGGGTTGGATCTTCATGATTCAAAGTATCTGCTAATTTTGCTACCAAATAATCATCAACAGTAACTCTTGGAGATGCCTAAAACCATAGAAAAAATAATTGTGATAATTTTCAGAATCTCCTAGTGAGTAGGAAAACTAAACAATGAAACCAGAGTATTGAAAATAAATGGTAGAAAATCCTTGGTTTGTAAATGGTAACTTAATGTTTAAGAAGGTTGAAATAAGATCTCACCATCATATTCTACATAGCACATTGTACATAAACTAGGACTTAAATTCTGACTTTTGTTGAAAAACATTACCTTTGGAAATCTTACCTGTATATCAAGAGATCTATGTAAGACATACAAGCAATGTCTGGCACAAAAAAATACTATCATTAGGAGTTATTGTTTAGCATTAATAGTACCAGATAGGTATTTAACAGAATTGCTAAAAAATAAGCTATTTATTACTTATTTAACAGGAGAAACAATCCTTTTCAGTGTCCTTTAAAAGAAGGTACTCTTATCTAAAATTTTACTTAATAATGTACTGAAGTTCCAGTATGAGATGGGGAGGAAATTTGAAAAGATAATTTTTTTTCAAAACTTTCATTTCAAGATGTATAATGTAACAGGTATTACACAAAAATAAAACTTATGGTTAATGTGAAAAAATATTTAAAGTAAAAATGCTAAAAAGTCAAGAATGTCATCATCTTAAACATGTCAATTTTTGCTTTTTTGGTTCTCCAAAGATTAAATGAGATTAAATGATAAGAATTGTAATTGTTAGAGAAACTAGCAAAAGACTACATTGCCTAAGTAATTTCTCTAAGGTATCCAATAGAATATCTAAAGAACAGAATGGATAAACCAAGAAGAAGAAGGTAAAAGAAGTTAATAATAGGATATAAATGTACAAGAAAGAGCTTCCCAACATACATGCTCCCTTATTATCCAACACTTTTGTTAGTAAACCAAAGTAGTTTGTGGGATGATTATTTCTGTTTTGGGTGTTACTTACAAAAAACCAAGTGTTTCAAATGGCAGAGATTTATTTCCTCTTATCCAAAATAAAATAAGAAATTGTCTATGCTCTTTGCATCTGCAAAACCATATTTGGTACGCCAGCTATCTGCCAATCAGATACTTTATACCTATGAATTCATCATATAGACATCATATACAAGAAAGAGTGTTTACTTCTGCTGTGTATGGGAGGGATGAAGTGAACTGGTGTCAATATGTCTAGGAGAACTACATCTTCAAGTTTGTATGAGATTACAGACGAGTATGATATCACTTGGTTTTCTCCTTTCATTTGCCCCTTAAATTCACTAAACTCTGTTTCCAGGAAATAAGCATTAAACCTCAAGGTGGTAATGTTTTACATTAGTTTCATTTTCCTATGAATCTCAGGTACACAAAATTGGATTAAGCCTTATGACTGTAATAAAAGTGACCTACACTTTAGGAACGTCATTGGGGGACACAATTATCCAGATTCCTAAATTCCCCCCAAAGATTAATACAGAACATGTATTTAAACACATTTGTTACTAATGTAACATAAAAATATGAAATGGATGTTTTTCCAAAATTAATGATAAGCATTCTCTATATTTTTATAACACAAATATGATTAAACAAAATAATAGGATTAATTAGCAATGACAGTAACAAGGACATATTAAACAAATAATATGTTTGAGAAAAATATAACAATATATTTATGATGCAGCAACTGAACTTTCTAAAACTACATGATAAATACCACAAGCTGTGTTACATGTATTCTTAAGAAACAAATTTGAGACTTTAAAAGATTATAAATATATTATCTATATTTGAAAGAAATAATTTTCTTTTTATAACATAAATCCATAGGATATTTTTACTTTTATTGTTTCCTGTTTTTGAGAATTTCTCTGAAGATATATCAACACCTTTAAGACTGTCTTCTCTTTTAAAAAACAGTATAACTAAATACAAGTAAAATTCACTTGGACTTTTGGTTCTTCTCTTCAGCCAATATAACACTTAAATCATATGACAGTCCACTATGATCACATGATGACAAATACCTTTTCAAAAAAACAATTTGGGGCTAGAATAATGGGTCTTACAAAAAAACAAGTGTTTCAGATGGCAGAGATTTATTTCTTCTTACCCAAAATGAAATAAAAAATTGTCCATGCTCTTTGCATCTACAACCTTATTTGGTATGCCAGCTATCTGCCAATCAGACATGTTGTAGCTATGAATCATCACACAGACTTACCCATATTTAAAACATCAATTTCCAAATAACTTAAATCACAATGATTGCCATAAAAATCTAAACCTGACATATGAAAGAGAATTTTGCAGGGTATAATATTCTTGACAAGTAAATTTTTTATCTTTACTTTGAATGCTATATTTGCACTATCTGCAGAATACATAAATGAGCAAAGTTTATTTTGGTTTCCTCATTTTTAAAACTGAGCAATAAAAAATATATTTAAGGTTCCCATTTTTTATGCACAGGCGCTATGGAATATGTTCGTTATCATAAATTCATGTAATATGATATCTCCTGAAAGAATGACTGTTGGTAAAATCAGACAGAGTAAATACTAAACTGTATAAGGACCGAATATTTGTTATCTAAAGGCTGAATCTTGTTTCCCCTCAGTATGTTCATCAACTTAGACTTCCTAATTACAAAATGTGACTCTCCTATACTTTTGGGTTTTTTTTAAAGATTTATTTATGCATACAGGAACTAGGGTACAGGCCAGAGGTGTGTGTGTGGGTGGCGGGGGGGTGGGTGGATAAAAGGAGTCATCAGAGACAGAGTGAGGAGCAGAAAGGCAGACTGACTGAAATACACTGCTGAAGAGAGCTGTGAGCGAGACAGGAAAGTCTGTCATGTCATGTGGATCACCTCTCTGGCCGGCGATCGAACTTATGTTGTAGTGGCTGTGGATGTTTCATAGTGTGGTGCTTAACCCCTTGCACCAACAGGGAGGCCCTCTACTGTGTTTTACAGAGAAGTTAAGGTCAATGTGTATTATATGCAAGTTAATTCAGGAGCCATTATATATGACTCATCATTGGGTTTTTTGGAAGGCAAACAAAACATTTTATTGACTTAAAATACTTGTAGCATTTGGTTTCCACATTTTCTTTCATATCTCCTGCTCCACCATGACTAATTTTAAAATATTTCTTGCACTTCATGTAATATACTTTGTATTATGTCCTTGTATTATGTCCTTTGTATTATGTTCTACCCTGGAGAATGTTCCACCTGTGCTTAAACATAATGTGTATACTACTGTTGTCTGGGGTGTATTCTGTAGATGTGTTATATCTTATTGGTTTATAGGATTCTTGAAATCTTATACAACCTTAGTGATTTTCTTTAAATTAATTTTTAAGAGTGGCTACTAAAGTCTCCATTATTGAACTGTCTATTTCTTTTTTGAATTCTGTCACTGTTTGTTACAAATATTTGGGGATTTGTTGTTAGCTAGCGGCATATATGCTTATAATTATTTTATCATTCTTATCAATAGACCCTTTAGCCATTATAAAATACTCCTTTTGCCCCAGTCAATTTTTGTCTTGAAATCTAGTGTCTACATGGACATTGAAACCCGCACTATTGGAAGACTACTGGACCAAGGAGGAGATCAAAGAAATTAAAAAATTCCTTGAGATGAACGATAATGAGGATACAACTCTACAGAATATCTGGGACACAGCAAAAGCAGTTATAAGAGGAAAATATATAGCAATACAGGCACACATTAAGAAACAAGAAAGAACACAAAGAAGCAACCTAATCTCACACCTGAGAGAACTGGAGAAAGAACAACAGGAAAACCCAAAAGCCAGTAGAAAAAAGGAAATAATAAAAATCAAAGCCGAAATAAATGAACTAGAAGTTAAGAAAACGATCCAAAAGATCAATGAAACCAAAAGCTGGTTCTTTGAAAAAATAAACAAAGTAGACAAACCCCTAGCTAGGCTAACAAAGAAAAAAACGGGAGAATACACAAATAAATAGGATATCAAATGAAAGAGGACAAATCACAACAGACACAGCAAAAATCAAAAGAATAATTAGAGAATACCATGAAAAGCTACATGCAAAAAAGTTCAACAACCTAGAAGATATGGACAAATTTCTGCAACTTTACAATCAGTCAAAGTTAGATAAAGAAGATATAGACCATTTAAACAGTCCAATTACAAGTAGTGAAACAGTCATCAAAGCCCTTACCAAAAATAAAAGTCCAGGTCCAGACAGCTTTACAATTAAATTCTACAAAACATTCAGAACTGAATTAGTACCAAGCCTACATAGACCATTTCAAAAAATCAAAAAAGAAGCAGTTCTACCAAACACATTTTATGAAGCCAACATCACACTGATACCAAAACCAAACAAGGACAACACAAAAAAAGAAAACTACAGACCAATCTCTCTAAT
>JAGFMF010011671.1:0-86835 GCA_019455555.1 Galemys pyrenaicus | reverse complement strand
CAGCAATCCCACTCCTAGGAATAGACCCCAAAGACACAAAAACACTGATTCAAAAGAATACCTGCACCCCTATGTTTATAGCAGCACTCTTTATAATAGATAAGACCTGGAAACAGCCTAAATGCCCAAAAACAGATGAGTGGATCGGGAAGCTGTGGTCCATATACATGGTGGAATACTACTCAGCAATCAAAAATGAAGAACTAGATGCATTCATAGGAACATGGATGGAACTGGAAGGGATTATGCTCAGCGAAGTAATTCAGAAAGCAAAAGAAAAATACCAGATGGTTCCTCCCCTAGGAGGAATATAAGGGAACCAAATAAGGATCAAGGAAAGGAATAAGAACAATACTAAGAACAATAATAACAATAAAGACACAAAAATCAAAAATGGAAAGACAAGGACAAATTGGGGACACTTGGTAGGGAGGGAAGAGGGGAAGGGTGGAGGGCAGACGGGAGCACACGGGACTGAGGTGATGGTGCACTGGTGTTACAGTGATGGGGAATACATGGGGATTACAATTGATGTCAAATATATGTAAATTAAAAAAATTTATATTAAAAAATAATAAATCTGAAAAAAAAAAAAAGAAATCTAGTGTCTAGTATTAGTATAGCGATTCAAGCTTTGTTTTAGTTAACTTTGCATGGTTTGCTTTTAACCCATTAACTCTTCTAATTTTAGTGTGTGTGAACTTTAGTCTTAACTTGGTCATTTAGTATTTACATAATGTTGACCAACAGATCAAGTTAATTCAATTTTCCAAAAGTCAGTTTCTTCACCTATAACATAAGAAAATAGTACAAAATAAAAAGGCTATCATGTTAAAAAAGATAATGTTCGGGAGGAAAATGTTTTGTGCTTAGCATGAATAATAGCTATAATAAGTTTTAGAAAAATTATTATTGTAACACTATCAAAGAAGGTAACAAAACAGTAATCAAAAAGTATACTCACCTTTTCTGACAAATACTGTTCATAAATTCCAACAGCAGCTGCTCTTAGAAGACCTTTGGTTTGGTTGGTTTGATATTTTCCATCTTTCTGACGACTTAATAAAACCTCTAGCTGCTGTTGGGCTGTAACCCGGTATCCTTCCACTGTCATCCAGAAGAAGAGATGTGCTTGACCTCCAGTTTGCTGCATGTAATCTACCAAACAAAATGTATAACAACACAGACATTAATGTCATATATTTGAGGATACATGTTGCTATATCCCCAAACAGGTCAGAAAGTAAGTTTAAAATGCTTAAAATTCTACGTATTGAAGATATTAAGCAAATGACTTATGTGACAAAATAGTTATAAATTGGTTAAGCTAAAAAGACCAATTATATAGGAAATGCAAATGGAAGCACTTTTTTTAATCTCATTTTTCAAGATAAAATATCAAGGGAATAAAGCTGTTACACAAGAAATAAATTACTTCACCAACACACAGCTTCTGCTCTCAGAAAAAAACTAACTGTACAATTAATACTTCCTTAAGTGTTAAAAATAAGGCACTGACTCCTGAACAAGCATTTATATTTTTGATCATGAAAATGAAGAATCAGGAGTTTTGCTGAGAATGTCCCCCAGATGAATGCAATTTTGCTATAATATAAATGTGTATTAAATGATATGTTAAAAATGGCTTTAAAAGGTCCCTCCCCCATTTTGCAAAATAAAGATATAAACAAATTACATATAACATATATTTCTTAAAAAGTATTTTTTAATAATTTAAATTCATAGTAGATTCACATAGGTTGTATTTTAAAACCTATGCATTAAGAGTTATAACAAGCAACTTTTCCTTAAAAAAAGGAAAAAAATCTCTACCTTTTATGGTCTCCAAAGAAAAAAGAACATTTCAAAAAGAGTGTGGGGGAGAACTATATTTGGCATGCTTAATATAAAGTATTTAAAACTTAAAAATATTTACAACTATTAAAAATTCTAAGAGCTATTATCTTCATAAATGTATTTACCTACCCATAAAAAACTGTAGTGCGACATTATCTACAAGAATGCTGTCCAGGGGAACTATGCAAAGTTTCCCAAAGTTTGCTGCCAGTTTCACAGTATTTATTTCCTACAAATAAAAGTGAATGTAGGTTAATTTTTCATCTGTTCACTGACTAGGTTAAATATTTTTAAACAAATACAAAAATTAAATTAAAATGGAATAAAAGTAAAAATTTCTTCCCCTTTTATGATATATGTGGATATAAAAATAAAACTGGTTTCAGTTAATTTCCTGGAAATATTTTAAGAGTTGTTCAGTAAATATACATTAAATGCATGAAAAATGCTCAATTTATTTCAAAACAAAACAAATATAAGTAGTTGTACTTTTAAATAGTGTCTATCACTCATACTTGACACAAAAGTAAATATTTTAAGACATAAAGGCAAAAGTGCTACTACTTGTATCACTTAAGAATGAGGAAATTCCAACATTTTCAGGTATGAATCAAAGATGACATACTGGGAAAACATAAAATTCTGCCAAAGATTAATTTTGTACTTAACAAAATAAAAACTTTGCAATAACTATAGAACAAAAAGTTCGTTTCAGATACATAAATAGCAAATTACAATTTTCAATATTAAACAGAAAGTTATTATTTCTAATTCATCTCTCTCTTCCCATTTTGTCCTGTACTGACCTGAATCAGGTTTTCTCTCTACTAGTAAACACAATGCTGTCATCAGATTATCAATAATGCCCATACTGCAATTCCAATAGTCAATTCTAAATCTTCAATTTATTAGTAATCTTTGCCATATCTGCTTTATTTTTTCTTTCTTTTTGTTTTTTAAAAGATTTATTTATTTATAGATACAAGAACTGGGGTAAAGGCCAGAGTCCAGGGCAGTGAGAGGATTCACCAGAGGCCGAGTGGAGAGCAGAACAGGCAGACCGACTGAAACACACTGCTGAGGGGAGCAGCGGGCTGAGGCAGGAGAGGTCTGCTATGCCACATGGGTCCCCTCCCTGGCCAGTGGCAGTGCTGCAGTTTGCTTCATAGTGCTTTGCTTTACAGACTACACCACCAGGGAGGCCCTGATTTATTTTTTCTTTAAACACTTTCTATACTTGACTTTTAGGATATTACATCCCAAGGATTTCTTTCAATCTCACTAGTTACTTATTTACTGTTTCTTCAAGTTCTTCCAGCTCACTTTAAACTCTAATACTGGTATGTCTCAAGACTAAGTCTTTGGTATCTTATTAATACTCTTTTAGATTACCTCATCCAGTCTTTTAACTTAAATAAACATCTGATAGTCATGAGGATTCTCAAAGTTTATTTCCATCACAAAACTTTTGCTTTGAACTTGAATGTACAAATTAGCCTGTCTACTTGAATGCTGAACAGAAATCTCAAATTAAAACATCCAGTACTTAATTCTCTCTTCCAAACTTCCACCTGCCTCAGTTTTATCCCTGTGAATAAATAGCAACACTATTCACAGTTACTCAGGTCAAAAAACTCAGGGATCAACCTTGAGTCCTTTTTTCCTTTCTGCCCCTATATTTAATCCATTTGCAGATCTTGTTAGCACTATATTCCTTCTCTAATTACTTCTCACAACCTCCAGAGACATTTCTTACTGGACTGAAACAGTAGCCTTATAAATAGTCTTTTAGTTTCTATTCTTTCACCATCATTCTGCCATAATTTATGACAAAGAGCCTAAGTAATCATTTTAACTCATTAGTCATCTCTCACCCACCAGGGCAAATCTCCACTAGATCCCATCACAATCAGAATTTAAAACAATCTTACTATGACATGTATCTAACCTCTGAGATGTCTCTTCAATTGCATTTCTACTATAATTCTGTTCACTTATTCCATACCAGCCACAATGTCCTCTAACTTATCTAGTACTTTTCTATTGCAGTCTTTAAATTTGCTCTTACCTTGATAATTCTTAAAAAATATTCATAAGACTTTTTCCATGTTATTCGGATATATGTTTAAACATCACCAAATACCTTAGCACCCATCTCTAAAACATTCCTAGACAACTTCTTACCTATTTTGCCTTATTTGTTCTCTTCACACTTTACATATTTTTTTTACATTTTTTGACATTACACATCAATTTACATTTTGGTTTATTTTCTGATTCTGTAAAATGTCAACTCTCAAAAATTTTGTCTATCAGGTTCATCTACAATGGTGCCCAATGTATAAAATTCAACAGATGTTAAATTATTAATAAATAATGAGTAGAAAAATAATTCAAGAAATAAAGCAAAACTTTCAATTCATCACTTTTGTATTTTTCAGGTAATGCTTAATTTCTTTAAGTTAGTTAAACAAATAACTGTCACACATTGTATATAAGGAAATTTTCTCTAAAAGTTCTTTTGCAACATGCTATACTTGTTAATATCCTTCTCTTTGTTATTTGCTAAACATTTCAATATAAAATATTTTAACATTAACATAATATGAACATTAATTCAAAAAGTATTTTACTTACTTTGCCTGACTGCAACCGCTGTATCCTTGAATCACATACTTTCTTTACAAATAATAAGCTGTTTATTTGATTCTTAATAGTATTAATATCTAAACACAAACAAATGATTATTAGCTACATACAAAGCAGTAATATTATCTATAAAATACTTTAAACACACTCTGTGATTTAACATGAAAACCAATGAATGTACAATTATTTTATTTAATGAAAGAAACTATTTGAAATTTCAGCAAAACTATTTAAAACCAAACCATGACAATGATAATATCAGGTACTATCTCTAAATAATAGTTAATAACCTCAACTTCAGAAAATTATATTGTTTGTTTTCTTAGTTCATGTTAGCATAGTTAGATTTAGATTTAGCTAAGGTGGGGAAGCAACTAAAAGCATAAACTCACAGTTAGGTAAATCAATGTTTCGCTTGGAAATACAGTAATCATTGGAGAAGTAAAACATTTCCAGAATGAAGTTACTTACCATCACCAGCTGTATCCAGAGATCGAAGATACTGTAATTCTTCTGCTGCCTTATCTCTGACTGCTTCTAACTCTCCAATATTGTCACTCAATTTAATAATGTTCATAAAGGCCTCATAGTTGCAATTAGATTCACGGATCTGAAAATGAAGTTTAAAAAAGCAGGTGGAAGAGAGTTCATTTATTAGGAGAAAAGCATAATCTTGAGAGTCATCCATGTGCCAGGTACAACCTACATTTTTCCCCGGTGCTTATAATACTCATGGCACTTAATTTCTAATAAACCATAGACTGTAAACAAAGTAAGCAAAATTATAGCATGCTACCTTGTATAGATATTATGCTCAGGATGTCTGATGATAGCAAGGAAGCCATGAGGGCTGAGGAATAAAAACCAAGATCAGTGGTAATAGAGGATAAACTGTGTAAAGTATAGCAAATGTGGCTTTCACTCTGAGTGGAATATAAACTGGAGAGTTTTAAACAGAGCAGCATTCTCTGACCTAAATTTAACAGAATCACTGTGATGACAAGAGTAACTATGATTTTGTCTTTTTCTAGCTACTTGCTGTCTAAGAACTGAAATAGAAAGTTAGGTTGTAAATAAGCAAGCTATGGCTTCACCAAACAAAATGAGAGAGAAAAGGTAGTTGAGAATGCTAATTAAAAAAATCACTATGTCAGTTAATTTAAGCTAAACTAAACATTAAAGGGAGCTATTAAAAGGTAGGGATATTATTCATTCTTAATAAGGAGTCAAAGAACTGGAGATTGTATACGTCCAGCCAGAACTGTGAAAAAAACTGACCAATGAGCACACGCATTGACACAACAGCATTAGTCATCACGGACACAGAGAGTAAACACACCAAAAAGATAATTCCAAGTGTGGATCAGAATGTGGAGAGACCAGAACTCTCAAACAGTTCTAGTGAAAGTGCAAGAACTATAGCACAAGTTTGGAATACTGGGTATTTCTTCCATTTTATATAAAGTTAACTTTATTTATAAAACAAAAAGAAGTGATTAAAGGCCAGATTTTACAAAGAATGTATGAAGAAAAAAGTAAATAGCTGTTCATGTGTCTCCTAATGGGAGCTAATAAAATGAACACAGTTAGGTAGGCGATATATGTCAAAAATAAGACAACATTAACATGGTCTTTGAAAGAAATGACACACATTACAGAAGAATAATCCAAATTTGAGCCTTCCTGGTGGTGCAGTGGGTTAAGCAATGAACTATGAAGCAAACCACAGCTACTGCAGCATGAGTTCGATCCCTGCTATCGGCCAGGGAGGGGACCCACATGACCTAGCAGACCTCTCCTGCCTTGCCCGCTGCTCCCCTCAGCAGTGTGTTTGCCTCTCCTGCTCCCCACTCTGCCTCTGGTGAATCCTCTCACCTCCCTGGACTCTGGTCTGTATCCCAGGTCTTGTATCTATAAATAAATAAATCTTTAAAAAATAAAAAAAAATAATCCAAATTTGTCTGTAGTTACTTTTTAGATATTACTTAAAAATCTATAATTGTTGTTGGGTAGCACAGATACTTTGTAAGAGAATATAAATTAACTATTACAGTACCCTAAACCTTTCCTTTCAAATAAAAATAACCTACATTATTAGGTATCAGTAACACAGTAATTTATCTGAGTTAAAGAATTAAAAAAAAGCTCATTTGAATTTTCTAATACCTATGAATAAATGACTCCTGACATAATTAATGACAGAGTATAAGCTGAACAGCAAAGAAGGCTAAAATCCTTTATTAATACATTCCTTACTCATATTTTCTGAAAATTTATTACAAAGTGCAACAGCAATCAGTTCCTTTCACTGAAAAACAAAAAGACCTAAATATCATACACAGTAATTGGACTAACTCACCAATTATGGGGAAAACAAGTTTAAAAAAAAAAGTTAATTTGAATCCTTTTTAGTGTATGTGCTAAGTTCTCCCAACATGTTTTCACTATGAAGAGAACAAAAATTTATTGCTTTGAATTCTTTTTAAGAGTATGAGTTATGTGCCACTGAAATGTTTTCATCATATACAGTCAATACAAGCTTAGCAAAAGAAAACCTGAAAACTAAAGAAAAATATAAATAGGAATAAAATATTTCCTAAATGGATGAGTGAGAGATAACTGTAACATTCTGGTTATGTTTTTGTTCTCTATCACATATAAAATCATACATTATTAAATCTTAATTCTCTAAGGCTAATAAAAAACATCATAACTTTTAATCATAAAAATTATTTCTAATACCATATACATTTACTTTTAATAGTAGATGTTTTAAAATTTGACCTGTCTATTCCTAATTCTTAAACAATTACTTCTTTTTATTATGTAACCCATATGCTTTGTAAATAAAATATAAAAATAAGAGAAAAGCTAAAATTTTCATAATTCTACTTTTTCATTAACAGTTGGTATCTATCAGGATTATAACCATCCATAATTATATATTAAATATTTTTAAAGGATTATATACTCACTATTTTTAGTTATCTAAATATAAAAATACAAACATTTTATACTTATAAAGATATGCTAAGGGAGTCCAGCAAGATGGCTGGACTCAGTGAGGAAGTCAGGCTCACCTTCAAAGTATCACAAATTTCAAAAAAACAACCCAAAAAACTCAGGGAGAAATCAATGACCACAGAGCACACTAGGAGCAAAGGCCCAATAGAAACTTTATGTGAACCTTATTTATAGTGCTCCCAGGAAGGTAAATCTCAAAAATGGGTGAGGTAGCTATGCAGAGTCCTGGACAACCACTGACTTGGACACACAAAATAACATCAGGTACTGCGGAGTCCGGCTCCGGTAAACAGGGTTGAGGAGAGACACCAAGTGAACCAGGAAATAAAGAAATGACAGACACAAAATAGTTTAAGAAAAACAGGCCCCAGGGGATGCAAGGCCTCTTATTTTGTGCTCAAGCATCTGAGTGTCGGGCACAGCTCATATTTATTGAGAAAAACTGTCCCCCTTTGGTTAGTTACGAGACAATGGTTTGTTCTTTTATTTCTTGGTATTTAGCATTACTCCAGCACACATTCACCGTCAAGGTTTTGTGCTTTCAGGCTGTACTGCTCTCCCTTCTAATCTAGTTGACTGCCCAGGCAATGATTACACTGGCACAAGAAGGAATATCCTGATCTGTGCATGGGCCAGTCTTCCAGCCAACGCCGATCAGTTTTATCAGCCATGACCAGTCTTCCGGCCATGACCCATATATTTTCCTTGTTCCAGCTCTCCACGCCTTAGGGGTCTCCAATAAGGTACCCCTGAGACCTGAAACTGCACAGGTTAAAAGGCTGCACAGCTTGTCATCCAGGATGTACTGGAGAGCCACAGAGGTGGGAGTACAGATGAGAATTACTAGCTTGAGTATAAGGCTCTCAATATAAAATGGCTACAGCTAGAATCAGGACGGAAGAGCAATGCAGAACACTTGAGTCTACTCATAGATGATGTTAATATTCTATGTCCAAGTTAAGATATTCAAAACAGCTGCAAACTTTCACCTCAGGGCTAAAATCAAAGGAACAAAATGCTTGAACAAACTAGAGCTCAAGTACCTGGCAATGGAAGCAAACACTCCAGGTTACGGTTCTATTCTGTAAAGGAAAAGAAAACAACACCTGGTTGTGACCCTCTTATCAACTACAATCTATACCCAGCATGGCCATCTAGGGCTTAAAAATAGCCTTGTGTGTAAGTGGATATGTTGATTATAAGACGCTAAGACAAAGGCGCTGGCCAAGAGAAGGGGATCAGAGTAGATCCACACCATGCAACTCTGACTCAACAAAAAGGAATCCCTAGCTTTACTGGAGGTAATCCTTTGTTGCCCTACTGACTCAGTCCTCCTTTATACCTACTACCCTATCATTGGTACCCATCCTCCTTTATACCTACTACCCTATCATTGGTACCCATCCTCCTTTATACCTACTACCCTATCATTGGTACCCACCCTCCTTTATACCTACTACCCTATCATTGGTACCCACCCTCCTTTATACCTAATACCCTATCATTGGTACCCATCCTCAGATGACTTTAACAGGTGCAAAGACAACAATCTGAAAATATTTCATTACACAAAAATTTTTAAATGAGACAGAAGATTATAAGGACAAGTGGATTAAAAAAATGCTATAGGAGACAGAAGAGCTCATGGTGACAGTTCTAACAGTGATTAAGAAACTCAAAACCAATGGAGACTATAAAGCCAGAGCAGATAAAAGACTAAAAAAAAAAAGTGAGGCAGCTATAATAAGAAATACCAGAACTAAGAACATGGTGACTGTCCTAAAACATACAACTGAGGGCCTCAACAGCATACAAACAAAAGCAACAGCAAGAACTAATGAGGTCTAAAACATAATGCTGAAGAACTCACAAACAGCCCAATGCAGAGAAAAAGTAAAAAAAAAAAAACAAATAAAAAACAGTGTAATAACCTGTGGGATAATTTAAGTAACATCCAAATTATGGGGGTAGCAGAAAAAGAAGAGAAAGACATAGAAAATATATTAAAGAAATAACTGCTGAAAATCATCTCAATCTGGGAAAGGAAACAGATGTTGTGATCCAAGAAGAAAATGAGCTCCAAACAAAATAATATCAGACACACACCATGTACATTATAATAAACCTATCAAAAATCAACAGGGACAGACCATTGAAACATCATGAAGAAAAAAAGGTGACTTATAAAGTAACACCAATCAGACTGTGAGAATTTTTTAATAGAAACATTAGAAGAACAAAGGGACTAGAAGGAGATATTCAAAGAACTTGAAGAAAAAGACTGCAGTCCAGAAATCTCTACCCAGGAAGATTAACATTCACGACAGAAGGAAGTTTAAGGAGTGTAAATTATTAAAAACCAATGATTTACTAAAAACAACAAAATGATTTATAAAAACAACAAATTATGTAAGGAAGAAATTCTAAAAGAGTTATGAGAAAGCAAGAGAATGACAAATATCTAGGTAACATACTCCTAAATCATGTAACATAGTAGATGAGGAGGTAGAGAGTAACAATGTGGACCATGAGAATGAGTCAGACACCAGAGGCCAAATTATCCCGTGGGTTCATCCACAAACAGTTTTATCATATACTTCAGTAAAATGAGCAATCAAAAATTAATAGAAATAACATACATGACAATGGAAATGGAATTTTAACAAAACAACATGAGACATCAAAGACTTAAGACAACCCCTCCCAAAAAAAGCAAAACCTAAAACATAACAAAATGGTAATAAGCACTTTGTCTCAAGAGTCTCCTTAAACATAAATGGAAAGAACTGACCAGTTAAAATGTATAGTGACTGAATGAATTTCAAAACAAAGTACTACCTTCTGTTGTTTACAAAAAAATCTATCTTACAAAGATAATCACACACTTAAAAGAATTATAGGCTGGAAGAAATTATAAATGCAAAGGTAAATGAAAGTAATTGGGAGATCTAAACCAAATTGTGATAAAAATGATTTCAGATTACAAATAGTAATAAAAGAGATAGACACTATATTAAGATTAAAGGTCTAATAGAATAATAAGAAATAACATTCATAAATATATATGCACTGAGTGATGGAGCACCAAGACATAATACTAATTCATCAATACCAGAGCTAAATTAATTTAGTTTATTTATTAATACAAGAACTAAAAAGACATTTACAACAATGGACTGATTAATAGGAAAAAGAATAAATAATGAAACAACAGTTTTAAATGAGACAGACCAAGCACAAACATGTAATTGAAACAGTAATAAAAAAAACTTCTCAAAAGACTAAAACCAGATGACTTTAAATATGAATTTTAGCAACCTTTTAAAGAACACCCATTTTTCTCAAATTGCTTTTAAAAATACAAGAAGAAATGTTCCATACTACATTTTATAATACAAACATTACCCTCACTTGGAAATGAGACAAATGAAGCACAAGAAAATTACAGACCAATATGCCTCAATAAACATCAATGTGTTAAAAACCCTCAACAAAATACTAGCAACTCATATTCAACAGTATATACCACAAGGCTTATACACCATGATCATGTGGACTTTATCCCAGGGATGCAAGAAAAATCTAATATATATAAATTAATCAATGTAATACATCATATCAACAAAAACAAAACTAAAAATCACGTAGTAATAGGTAGCGAGAAAGCAGTTGATAAGATTCAGCACCCATTTATGATACAAGTTGTAAACAAGAAAGGAATTACCTTAATATAAAAAGCCATAAACAACAAACCAACAGCCAATATGATAGTTAATGGCAAATAACTGAAAGTTTTTCCTACGATCAGCAACAAGGCAAGAATGCCCATGTCACCTTTTGTTTAACTTAGTAAAAGAGGTTTTGGCTAAAGCTATCAGATAAAAACAGGTAATAGAGAATATACAATTCAGAAAAGAAAACAGTGAAACTATCACTACTTGCTGGTGATATATTACATAGACAAGACTAAAGACGACTCCCATCAAGAAGTCACTAGAAACAATAAATGAATGCAAGAAAGTGACAGGTTTTTTTTTTAAAAATACAACAACATACAAAGTCCACAGCCTTTTAATATACAAAGAACAAGATGCAAAAGAAACTAGGAAAATAACTCCATTTATGACTGCCTCAAAAAGAATTTTATGTCTCTTTATCAACCTAAGGAGGCACAAGACTTATAGAATGAGAGGTCCAAAATATTACAAAAAGAATTAGTAGCAACATAACAGAGATGCAAGGCTATCCAATGCTCATTGATGGGGAGATTAAAATAATCAAAATGACTCTGCAATCCCACTCTTAGGCATATATGCAAACAATATGAAACCCTCAACACAGAAACTTGTATATTCCATAATTATCACAGCAATGCTTTTTATAATAGCTAGGACATGGAAACAGCCTAAATTTCCACTGACAGACAACTTGATCAAGGTTATATAGTATATCCCTACCATTGAGTACTATCTTACCATAAGGGTGAAAATGCATCTATTTTCAACAAAATTGAACAAATTTGAGAGAATTATGTATAGCAAAACAAGTGGGAATGATAACACAAAATACTGGACACTAACAAAGCAGATGATTCTATAAAACACTTCAAAAACGAATGGACATCTATAAATAATATGAATGCTCCGAAGTTACAGGGTAAGGATAAGGTGGTAGGGAGAAATAAAGTTAAAATATTTTTTAAAGATACACTACAATTGTCATTTTAATGACTGCATTGTATTCTATTATATCAACAAGCTATAATATTTTAAACCTACATTCTAAGTGGAACACTTAAAATTATTTTGTTTTTTTACTAGTGTAAACAACGTTGTCATTAATTTAAATATTATTTGAAGTAAACCTGTTCATTATCACTTTAGTATAAATTTCAAAAGTAGAATACCTAACAAAAGGATATGCAGTTTTTAATTTCAATTGTAAGGGTATGCATACTTTTATCACTTTATCGTGTTTTTATCTTTAAGAACTTAATAGAGCCTACTAAATCTATAAAAAAGTTGATAAAGGAAAGAAAATTAAATTCAGTGACCTCCATGGAAGGCTTCAGAAATACAAATTTAGTAAAATAATTTCTGCCTGCCGTACCTACAATCTGGGAGTACAGCAACAACTACAATAAAACAATGGCAAATCTGAAAATGATTATGAGAAAACAAAGAACAATCAAGTAGACTGAGTTAATGGAAGGTAACTGTGGAAAAGAAATTCCATACTTTGAAAATGAATCAAAGATCTAAAAGTATATTATCACTGTATTCCCAGCAATGGCCTATTTGCAACTCTTCCTTGAACATCATTTTATTGAAAAAGCAATTAATATAAGAAAATATATAAAATCAGAATAGATCTAATTAACTTAGTAATCACTATTTGATAGGTGGAAAAGATGAGAATACTCAAGTTATCTGCTCAAGGACAAACTAAGGAATTTACAGAAACAGATCTAGAATACAAATCTTCCAATTCTAGGTCCATTGTTAATTTTCTCCACGTTCCTACACTACAAAATCTAAAGTACATTAACATTAAGTAGAGTTCAGATCAAAAACTGTATTTAAAACCAAACAGCAACTTTAAAAAATACTACCTAGGGCTTCTCTGGTACCACAGTAAGTTTATAAAGTCTCAGCACAGTCAAGTTATCATGAGCTACTGCAGCATGAGTTCGATCGCTGGCCAGGGAGGTGAACCACATGGTACAGCAGATCTCTCCTGATTGGCCTATTGCTTTCTCAGCAGTGTATTTCAGTCAATCTGCCTGTTCTGCTCCCTAATCTTTCTCTGGTAAATCCTTTCACCCCACCCCCCGCAACACACACACCTCTGGTGTACACCCAGTTCTTACATGCATAAATAAACCTTTAAAAAAAATACCTATACTACAGGTAATAAAATATATCTTTTCATTTAAATAAGTAGTAAACAGCACAAAAATTGTAAGGAAAGTTATCTTATCACAAATTCCTTTAAAAAATAGCTATTATATTCAACATATTAGCAAACAGAAATACTGACAATGTAAAGATTACCTTTAGATATATATTTCACTTAATTTTTTTAACAAATCATTGCTTAATCATCCTGATCATTTAACCATATTTTAACATTTTAAAAGTAATTTTAGAAAGCACTTACCATCCATATGATATATTGATTAATATAATCAGGATCACTGAGTTGATTTATTAATGGAAGAAGAATTCCTCGTGCAAGAATTTCCTGGAGAAAAATTTAAAATACAAAAACAAATTTAGCCTCATATATTTTTCAAATCAATAGGTTAATATAAATTTCCTAATACAAAGGTATTATTTAAGAAAGGTGTGATACATACAGAAGTAAAATATGATAACAAAATCTTTAAATCTTATAAAAAAATGAGCCACTATATCTTGGTTAAAATAAATGAGATGAAGCTACCTAAACCTGGATACATCTCCTTGATACTAGAGATGAGTGAAAGATAAGCAAAATGATACCTCTAGAATGCTAGGCAAAACGTGGCACTGTGTTTCTGATTTCATGTCTGTACTAAAAGTATAAAAACAAAAAGTAAGGGAAAAGGTACACAGCAACTTAAACAGTAGTTACCTTCCAAGGAAGGAATAGAGTAACCACAGTAAAATATTAACATCAGTTAAAATGGAAAGTTTATACATAAATGTCTATTGTATGATTCTTTATATTGGCTCTATTTTAAAACTATCCTAATAGAAAATAAGTAATAAATGTTAATATAATTACTCCCCATTCCCTACAATAAACCTTTCCATTCTTTTCAGCTGTGTATGCTATTTATTACTTTTCAAACATTCCGTCAAGGACTGACTATAGAATCAATACTCCAATTAAGGATCAATTGATTTATTTCTTCTTTCTGAAAGTCTGATTTACCTGGACCATTTTCTGGTGTTCACAGAAGGTAGCCTTAATTTAATTTTCCTTTAGAAAAATGCTTGATATAAATTCTACTTTTGTAAGCTGTATAAATTTCTGACAATTGTTACCATATGGTGAACTAGCATTTCCAAAAAGTACTAATGGAGGCTCCACTAATGGTCTGAAATATCTTTTTAAACATTTTACAGTCTTAAATTAGAAGGCATTGTTTATTCTTTCAAGGTTAGTTTTAGTCTATAACTTCTTAACAATTATTTACACAGTTCCTTCAAATTATGTCTCTGGCTCTATATGCTCAAATTTGAAAATGTACTTACTTTGGAACAAAAAAGTTGACAAAAAATTGTTCTGAAGGCTTGAATGTGATCATAAACTCAATTTCTACACCAGTTCTAAAGAGAGTTCTAAATATTCCAAAATAAGTAACCATTTTCATATAATTTCTATTTTAATACAAGCACCAGCTGCCAGATATGAAGGCCTAAATTCAAAGTCACTAAGGCCAAGAACTTTTAAATAAAGGTTTTTTTTTTTTTTTCCAGTAATGGAAAGACAGCAGAGGCAAAAAGACAGCAATTATCTTAATGAAAGACTGTGATTTGTACAATTTTAATACTAATGATTCATATATACAGGAAAGAATTCTTTAATCTTTTATTTGATTTGAACTAAAACATCTTTTGGGAAAACTTCAATTTAATTTCCAACAAAACAAAACTGATTTTAAAAAAATCAAGTTAAAAGGAAAACTGATTTGCTAAATTAGTATTCTCTGTTTAGATCCAATACCCTCACCCCCCAAAATATATATAGCAATCAACAGATAATCTATAGCAAAAAGAGCTATCTATAGCAAAACAAATTTGTTTTTTTATAATCCTACTTATTTTAAAATATAATATAAATCAGCTTAATCCTCAGAAAGCTGCAGTAGCATGTGCACCAAAGTTAGCGAGAATTTCCTCTTGAGTTAAAATTGATTCTCTGATTTTATACCAGCTATGTGCTAGGTACTATGATAACCACTTAGGTACATAATGATGATACAGCTACACCCCTTTGTGTGTGGGACTTAACAGTTCTATTGGTAAGAAAAAAAAGTCATCAAACAAGTAAACACAAAAAGAAAATTTTTATTTTAAAATGCAGTAAATACTATGAAAGAAAACAAATGGGTGCTTACCAACAGAAATAGGGAATTAAGAGGGATTTTTAGATTATATGGTGACATGGTATATGGGAAGCATTTCCGTGGATGAGATAGATGTGAAGGAAGAATACAATTTAGCCAAATGAACTAGGGGAATTATTTGAGCACAGGGAAAAAAGAATCTGAAACAGCCCTGTAGAACTGAGAATATGGTCGTGTTGAAGAAGAAAGTCAGTATGGTTTAAATTATAGTGACTGCATGGCATAAAGGCCAGAGAGATAAATAAAACAACATTGTGTACAGCTTTGTAAGCCTCTGGAAAAACTCGACATCTGAAATATTTGCTATGTGGTCATAGAAAATTACTGGGATGTAAAAGAAATTGGTTATGTAAGCAAGTTAAGATTTCTATATTGGACACATAAAATTTAAAAGGAGCCAACAAAATGATAATTCCAATGGGTAGCTGGTCAGAGTGACCTGGGTGTCAAAAGGAAAGTGTGAACTAAAGATTTGGTAAAGATACAAATTTGGAAGTCATTGGCATTGAGGTGGAGTTTAAAATATTAGGAATGGAGGAGCAAGAAGTCGGTTCAAAATGGAAGAACTCGGATATTTAAGAGGTAATTGGAAGATAAGTTAAAATGTTAAAGGTGGCTAAATAGGAGACCAAAGGTGAGAAAAGGAAATTGGAACAATGACAAAGCCTAAGAAAGACAGTTTTTCATGAAAGAAAAGAGCCAGGAGTATGAAATGCTGCTCGGACACTTGGGTAACATGACTGTCTGAAGTACCAACTAGACAAAGATCCCTATGACAAGGAGATATGATAACTAGCACCATCTTCCTTCAGGGGACAGATGTGAACCTAGTGATAGACATGCCAGGTATTTACCACCCTTGATAATTTTGCATTCTATCCTCACTTCAAATTACTAATACCTATCTAAGAAGTATAGAAACTGAACTTGAGTTAGGTAGGTAATGGGGAATTGTGTGGTACTGTTTAAATAGTAACATACATGCATTAAAGCACACCTCAGGAACGCAGGATTAAAATTTAATTTTTAGAAAAACTAGAGAATTTCACCTCAACCATTCAAGTAAGGTAAGATCTTATGCAGCTAACACATATTTCCTAATCCTAGCCAAAATCATATTTCTTTGTATTAGAATGTAGTTGTAGACCAGTTTACAACCTATAAATAAAAAAAAGTTCTCTGAATTAAACATTTTGTAATCACAAGAAGCAGAATCCTAGCTACTCAGTTTTCTACGTTTCTGTACAAAAGTGTTAATTAGCCAAATTTAGGTTAAAGACAAAATCATATTAAAGAAAATTTAAAAACATACCTTTACTATAACCAAAAAATCCAAATATCTAACTTTAAATAAGAGTTCTCAATGGATTTCAGGGACCTCTGAGGACAGGGATATATTCCCCAAGATCGTTTCAGAGGGTTTTTATCAAAACCATAATCAGTATAATACTAATAAAACCATTACTTATCTTTACTTTTTTATTTATTCATGAGTATACAGTGATATTTTCAAAAAGAAAAACCAGGGTGGAATATATCATCAATCAGCTAATGAAATGTGTGCTTGTATATTCTTATATTTTCTAATTTCTAGTTTTAATTTTTAATACATAATGAATTTATAATATATAAATATACGGTAAGCATTAATAGGTAAAATTCATATAAAATAAGGTTTCTTGGGGTTCTCAGTAACTTTTAAGAGTATTATAGAGGGGACCTCCCTGGTGGTGCAAGGGGTTAAGTCTCAGTACTATCAAGCTATCCACAACCACTGCAGCATGAGTTCTGTCCCCCAGCCAGGAAGGTGAGCCACATGGCACAACCTTTCCTATTTCACCGCTGGTTGCTTACCTGTACCTCTGGCCTGCACCCCAGCTTTTGTATGCATAAATAAATATGTGTAAAAAGACCAAAAATTTTTAAATTACTGCTCTCAATCGCTTTACAATTTGACTTATTTGGTAAAGTTTAAGCTTACCCTGACAAAGTATCTCATGATCTTGTTCTGGAAATCTCCAGGAGGTAGCAATAAATATAGTAAGACCTCACACAAATCCCTTAGGAATCCTAGAAAAAGAAAAGTAGTTATAATAACATTGAAAATATGAAATCTCCACCTACACTGATATAATATTAACAAAAGTAGAAATATGCAGTTTTCTCATTGTACTGGCTTATTATTTTAGTAATTAATTAGTACATATCTAGTCTTTCCTTGTTCCTTAAACAGTAATGATTAAGCAAAATAATAATTTAATTCTGCATAATTTTACCCTATTTTTTGAATCATTAAAACTTCAGTTAAATATATTTACCCCAAAACAGTTTTAATTTATTCCACATATTCTGCACTTATACCATACATTAATTATCTTTGCATACAAAGAAGTTATTTGCATGTTTAAAATATATCTGCAATTTTCTTAGAAGAAAAAACTTCCACTATCTTGGCAGTTAATAACAAAAGAAATTCTATTTTACTCATTTAACAAGGCCCGATTACACAGAGCTACTGCAAATCATTATACCTTCTTTTATATTTAATCCTGAATTAAAGATTGAACTGCACAATAAATATAAAAAGTAAAGAAGGGAAAAAGAGGGAATGAAAGAAAGGAAAGAATAGTTGAGTACATTTTAAAAAATCTAGGAAGTTAGTTTCAAAAGCTAGAAATGATTTTCTGTAGTTACTAGCTGACACTTCCTGGGAATATAATTATACAGTTGATCCTGTTAATCAAAAAAATGTGCCAAGTAGCATAGACTCTTAATAGCTGAAAAGAAAATACCCTCAGCTAAAACTTATCTGGTTTAATCTCCCACAAAGAAAAGGCAAGTCTTCAAATCCACACATTTTATTTGAAATTATTATAATCATTCCCTTAAAAAATATTTTAGGGTAACATATTTCTTGAAGTAGAAATAATAAATTCAAGAGGATGAATTACCACATATCAAAAAGTAAATTTACAATTACAAAATGTTAGAACTATTACTATAATTTAAAGGACAAGAGACATAATTTTAGCTACCATCTTTAAATTTTGACCTTTAAAACAGAAAAAAAATATTGGAAAATTACTTCTAAGTCTTCAAAAAAATAAAAGGAGTCACAGTATCATTACATTACACTATTACCTGTCCTATAAGAATAACTTCACTTTTATATGTCTTCACTGATTCTACTAACTTGTTTTAAGCTAATTTGAATTGTACGTTGTCAAAAGAGTTAAAGTGAAAAGAAAACCTTCTTCATCTTTGGGGGAAGTGCACACTAGATCACGGCAAACGTCCTTCTCCATTTCAACTTCAACTTCAAAGAAGGTATCTACAAGATCTTCTGCTGTACCTGAGCAAAGAAAGGAATAATTCAAGATAAACAGAATAAAGAAAAACATATTTTAAAATTCTATTTTTCAAATGGAATGAAAACATTACCTTTTACTTGGTCATCTTTCTCTGTTATCTTCTGTTGAGCCTTTCTGAATACGCGTAGGTGTGTGCCAAAATCATCTACAATGCGTGTAGTAAAATAAGGTTGCCAGTCTATTTCTTTTGACCTTATAAAAAACATATTTTGTAAAGCATTATATAAATGCTTTTTTAATATCAAAAAATATAATTCACTTTAATGACTACTGAAAGATAACATGATTATCATAGAGAATGAATTTTACACTAACTTGTTTTAATTTAATTACTTTTTCAGCCCTTTCTTTCACAAGATCTAACACATATCGAATCCACCTAAATCTTGAGCAATATTATTTTAAGTATATTTTATGTCCAACATTTAAAAGTGGAATCTAAGTGTTGAAAATAATTTTTCCAGTTAAATGAGCCTCCCAACAGGTATATCACACAATTTCTTATCCCAGACATAAGTCAATATTAGGAATTAAGAATTTTTTTTTTTGCTTGCTTTGAAAATAACATTTGAGACATTCTTGGGTTTCTTCTCAACTTTCCAAATTCTTCTTACACAGTCCAAGTTCTGAACCAAATACCTCTGCATGAGTCTGACTAGTTTCTATTTGTGTATACTGGCACTTAAAAATGTAACCATTTAAAATAACTAGAGTCAAACAGAAATGGCCTAAAGAATGCTGTAAAATGCCACACTTACCCATGAAAAAGGTGCTTGCAAGTTTTATTAAGATACCTAGCACTCTACCTCAACAGCAATAGACCTCAAGTAACGAAGCTAGTATAGTGCACCAGTAAAACAGAAAATAGTAAGTTAAAAGCAATTCATACTATTCCTTGGTTAAAAATTTTAAACATTTTTCAATTTTCCTTAAATTAGCACTAAAATTAATTCAGTCTTTTAGGAATACCAAGTAGATAAAAAAAAGTTAGGCAATAGGGTAGCTAGGAAAAAGTACACTATAATTCATTATGCTAATTACCCATATACCTATAATGAGGAAGTTAGTAAAGAAGTTGACCTGATTGCTGTCTCTTTTTGAGAGAAAACTTTAAAGGGCAGTGATGATATTAAGCAATAAAACAGATGGCTGTTTTCAAATAAAACACATGCTATCAATACCCATATATTTATTTTTATTAATGTACTCTGCATGTAAAGAACAAGTAAACAGTATGTATATGCAAAAAACAAATTAACATAAAAAAGATACCCTGAGCTCAAGGATCTGAGGAAGGTTTTTGATTATTTAGAATAAGAATTATGTCTATAAGCATATACCACTAAACTAGGTAACATAAAACTTAAATTAACAATTTTAGCCTGTTTCTAGAATCTCTTTAAAACAAAAATTAGTCTGAGTAAGCATCTTACAAAAAACTTCACATAAATATTTATACATAATCACTATATTTGAAAATTTTGTAAACCAGAATTTTATTGATACAGGCCATTAGTTCTTTTAATCAAGGAAAAGTTCATCCTAACAAATTTAGAAGAAAATAATATATAATCTTTCTCATATCTATTCTTTTCATGGTACAATGCTATTTACATATTTATTGAAGCTGTCAAAACTCACTAATTATAGAAGACATTTTATTTTTTTATATTAACTTTTTAAAATTTATATATATTTGACATCAATTGTAATCCCCATGTATTCCCCATCACCATATCACCAGTGCACCATCACCTCAGTCCCCTGTGCTCCCATCTGTCCTCAACCCTCCCCCTCTTCCCTCCCCACCAAGTGTCCCTGATTTGTCCTTGTCTTTTCATTTTTGGTTTTTGTGTCTTTATTGTTATTATTATTATTATTGTTGTTGTTCTTATTCCTTTCCTTGATCCTTATTTGGTGGCCTTATGTTCCTCCTAGGGGAGGGAACCATCTGGTATTTTTCTTTTGCCTTATAGAAGACATTTTAAAACCATCTCAATGCAACAGAAGATGAAAATTAACAAGTAATGAAAATATATAAAAAGTGCTTTATATTTTAAATATAGATTTCTACTTTCAGTATACAAATATATTGAGGGTGGGGAAAGCAGTAATACAGTATTCTACACCTCTACTTGATTTATTTCCACTGAATACATTTACAATCTTCTGTAAATTTCAACATAGAATAACTTTTCTTTGTTAGAAAAATAAGGAAAACAGTAGTACACTGCATCCCATTTGTAAATTAGGAAAATATCTATCAACGATTTCTAATACTTGTCTTAACAAAATCTGAAAATATTTTGGTGACACTGACATACTTTCTAAAATATGGTGTATGATCAATATGTAATAAATGGAACTCCAACTCTATTAAAACTCACTCCATTTATGTAACAGTCACATCTCTTTTTATTGATCTTCTCATTGCTGTACTAGAGCATATAATATCAATTACTCTTAAACTATGCCCACAATTAAGTTTCATTATCACTTTGTTTAAAATATTCCCCCACAAGATTCCTATTCCAGTAAAAACACCTGAACTAGTATACAATGAATTATTTAACTAGCTTTCATTTTACTGTCATTACTTATAAGCTTTCATTTCTTCAGCTAAAAAATTAGAATTTTTACTATGGTCACAAGAATAGGTGATATGTTAACTCTCCCTGAAAACACTTAATTTGTAGTAGGATCCTAATACTTATATATTTTGACGGACTGGATGGAAAAAGTAAGGGTAACTAGGAAAGCAAATGAACAGTGCAGCTTTAATTGAAGCAAAAAAGCAAAAACATTCCATCTACAAAATGTATACTCTGAACATTTGTATGCCCTTATTTCCATTTCTAACACTGCCACTGCTGGCCTTTTCATTGTTCTCCCACATCTACTTTCGTATCCCCTCGATTCCATTTTCCAAAGAGTAGCTAGAGTGATATTTTTAAAAATATAAATATGACAGTACAAAATAAAAGGTTTAAAGACTCTTAAAAAATTCAAATGATTGAGGACTAAGCATAAATACTTTTAAAATTCTGCATACCCAGGACCTTGCTTACTTCTTCATCATCATGTGTTTCATCCTCTTCCTTCCAGTCTGTTCTAAGGACTTGCAGAATTTCCATTTTTTGAACTTAAATAATCCTCTTCTTACCTTAGTACAATGGATGGTGGATGACGATGGGTGTTTTGGTGGTGGAAGTACTACAGGGACTACACCCGAGAGGGAAAATCCTGTACTGTCAAAACACTAGCAAGGTTGCAAAACCATAGTGTACTTCAATAATGATAAATAAACTTGATAATAATTGATCAATGGAGGGCACTGTGAATATGCTTCATTTTTACCTTAAATTATATACAACTTACAATGTAAGACTAACACCTTTTTTTTGACTCACGTTTTGCTAACTAGTATTAATATGGACTTTGCCTTAAACAACCCATTTTCACAATACAAAAGATAGGGTTACCAGTTTATTAAAATGGCACAATTAAAGACATTCAAAAATGTGAATATAAACCTAAGACTTTCTGTATGTAATTCACAGTTGTACTTTGCACACCTAGCCCAACTGCAATACATTTAGCATAGCTTTGAATAAAATTCCAAAGCAAGTAACTTAGTGTTCAGAGAAATGTAAACACTCATATTTCAAAACTTGCCATACTCATTTTATTCTATCTATGTAGGAGCAAACTAAATTATCTGATTATAACAGAAATTATAACTGGGATATACAGGTTCAGAAACAAAAGTTGCTTTTTTTTTTTTAACACACTTATTACCTTTACTCTCTAAATCACACATGCTGAGCTCACACCATAGATCAATTCTTATCAGAATAACTAGGAATAGGGCCGAGGCATCATACAACAGATTTTTGATAAGCTTCAAACTCAAAAGGTGGGAAAAGAATGATCAGAAGTACTAGCAAGTGATCTATTGGCCTAGTTTTGATGCTAGAGGTATGAGTCAATGTCTTTCACAGGGAATGGAGAATACTAATAAAAGATGAGTTGAGAGCTTCTACTACAGTTTGTACTATTCCAAAAACAGCTTAAAATGTTGTTGAAGATAACCACATCGAAATACAGGTTAACTGATATATTACCATATATCAGTTATACCATATATCGAAATATGGTATATATATATATGGTATATATATATGGTATATACCATATATCGAAATACAGGTTAACTGATATATTACCATTAAAGGATTTACTTTAAAAGCTATACTGAAAGAAATCTTAATGAATGTACAGTGTTTAAATGGAGGAAATAAAGAATACAAGAATGATATTCTATTATATGTAGACTTGCCTGACTAAAGGTAGAGATAACTATTTGACATTAAAGGCTAGCTTCACATTGCTCGTAGAATACTTTCCTGAAAAAGGCCCTTTATGTAAAATGATTAAAGTAAAAATTGATTTCTACCAGAGAAAGAATCCTGTATTTTATGTCCCTGATGCCACACTATTTTTCCCACAGAAATGACTATGAAGACCTGATTAAAATAATAAGCATGGCATAGCATATGTATACTAGTTTGTTAGAAATATAGAAAAGCCTCCTAAAAGTATATTTTATCAATACAGATTATATAATAACCAAACACATAAGAATATCAAGTAACTTGTTCAAAATGTTCCATGCACATCAGCTCATTTGCACCAAACAAGTCTGTAATAAGTACTATATATTACTGCTTCACAAACATGTTAAATTTTTTAAAGTGCATTGTAATTTAATGGTATAAGTAGAATTATAATATAGATCTTCCTGGGCTTCCTGTCTTAGGTGATTAACATATTACTTGAAGAAAAAATTAAACTATATTATCAAGTATTCATCCCCTTAAGTCCCAGCCTAATTCATGCCCAAGTTCTACAGAGAATTCAAGAAAAGTCTAGGAAGATTTCCTTCTCCAAACTGTTACTGGGGATAGATACTAATGTTAATTAACATCAGAAGTTAAATCATTACAAAGTACTCTCTCACATGTAATGTCATTCAATCCTAACAACCTGTAAGTACATATAGATTATCCACCAACTCAAAGAACTTACATGTTTTGCCCACTGAAGGTCCTAGAGCTTAGTAAGTGATACAGCTCAAGTTCAGTCCTAGGACTTCAGACTCTACTATATATTTTTCTTCACATTGCATCTCAAATTTTGTATTTCATTTTATTTTGATATCTATACTTATTTCTCCAAGGTGATATGTAAATATGAACAATGGAATTCAGTGATTTTTAAAACCTTCTAGCTTGTTTTTTTTTTAAGATTTATTTATTTATGCATACAAGAACTGGGGTACAGGCCAGAGATGCGGGGCTGGGAGGGGTGAGAGGATTCACCAGAGACAGAGTGGAGAACAGAACAGGCAGCCTAACTGAAACACACTGATGAGGGAGGCAGCAGGCATGGCAGGAGAGGTCTGCTGCGCCATGTGGGTCACCTCCCTAGCCAGGGGCAGGGTTTGCTTCATAGTACACTGCTTACCCCATTGCGCCACCAGGGCGGCCCCTAAATCCTTCTGGTTTCATAGGCACTTTAAAAAATCAAATCTATGAACCCACTCAAGTAGAAGGAAAGAGAGTTCTTTCTGCATACACTTAATAGGGCATTCATTATGGGACCCTGGGTAAGTTCCCCATAAAAGTCACTGTGGAAAACAGTATGGGAGATTCCTCAAAAAAATTAAAAATTGTATCCAGTAATTCCACTTTTGTGCATTTAGCCAAAGTAAATGAAAACTCTTATTCAAAAAGACATAAGTACACCCAGGCTCATTGCAGCACTAATTCACAACAGCCAGCATATGGAAAGAACCCAAGTACCCAGTGACAGATGAATGAAGAATGAAGAATGTGGTGTATATATATAATATGTGGAATACTAATCAGCCACAAAAATGATGAAATCTTGTCATGGCAACAACATGGGTTGGATCTTGAGTGGGTTAAGTAAAATAAGTCAGAAAGAGAAAACCATATACCATATAATTTCACTCATTTGTGTTATAGGGAAAAAAAAGGCAATTGAACAAACAAAACAAAAGCAAACATTTAGAGTCTGAAAACAGAAAAGTGGTTACCAAAGGGGAAGGTCAGTGGAAGGAATGGGTAGGGGAGGTTAATAAGTTGGTAGTATATGGTGAATGGCTATTTGGTAGTGGACATGGTGTGGAAAGAAAATGTACCCAAAAACCTACATAAAGCTGCAAATTAACACTGCCTCAATTAAAAAAGTCAAAGCTGCAAATTCATACACATACGAAATTCTTTAAAAAGTAATTAATTTTTGAAGATGAAGTGGGAGATATCTCCCACCCCAAAATCAAGTCATTTAAATACAAGGGTATTAAATACAAGCTATTCTGTCATAGGAGCATAAGTATATGAAGTGTATTTGTAAAGTGAAGATTTTAGAATATCTCACAAGAAGATTTTCCTAAAGCAAATTTTTATACTTATATTCTGAAAATAAACTGAATATTCTCCACTGATTATCCTCCGTTGGTTTCTTTGCTCTCTAAGAGGACTTTTATTAGCTATGTGCCAAAAGTAAGAGAGTATTTACATTGAAACTAATTTTCATAGCACTCATCTGAGACTGAGTATCTGGGTTGCTATGGGGGGAGAAGCATTATTAGTAAACAGGGTGAAAGGCTTTGCAAAGTCACATGACTGTATCAAAGAAAAAACTGGCTTACAAACAGAAGTAGTGCTTATCACCATAAACATTCTGAAAAAGTAAAGGTCAAATTTTAGTGACTAATTTATAGGTTCTTAGGCTCTACCTATAAAATCTGAGAGTTATCTCATCATATCATATACTGCTCTACTTACCTTTTAATCATCAATTTCCCCCATTCATTGAACAGTTATTTTCTCTATTGATACAAGCAATGTATTCACACTTCTGCACAAATACAATGCTATGACCTTACCTAGTAGCAAACTGAATGAGTGCATTTTGAAGAGTCTGCCTAATTTCAAGGAGAAAAGATTCATCATCACTTAGTGTATAATACCAATACTGGACGTAATCCCTCAAGGAAAACTGGATAACCTACAACAGAAATATTTAATGACAAAAAAAATACAATTTTTAAAATTTAAAAAGTAAAATTGTCAAACTAAATCAAGAAGGATTAAAGTTTGCCAAAATACATTTACTTTCAAAAACTTAATAGCAGTGGTAAAAAACTGACTTCATTGAAAGAGAATCAATATACTTAATGATTTCAAATTTTTTAAAAATCATTACAGTATACCAAATCATCTATTTTCCCAAATTTTTAAAAATAGTTATCAATGGCCAGCCTTCACCCAAATTCAAGTAAACATGGAGTTCATAGAAGAAAAAAACTTTCAGTGTTCTACATAATGTAGAGGATTAATGAGAATGAAAATAATGAACCCTAATTCTCAAAAAGGAACCATTATTCCAATATTATATTATTAGATTTATAGGTATTAAATTAAAAAAATGACAATTCACTTAATACTAATGCCTTTGATGGTGCCAATAGTATCAAATGAGTATATTTAAGTTAGGCAATAAGTAGCAAATTATACAACTTAATATACAATATTTTGCAAATTAGATAAAATGTTAAGAATCTTAAAGAGAAATTTATAACACTTATATAATCAAACTAATCTTTTAATTCTAATATTTTAGTATTTTTGGCTCAAGCCAGGTATTTCCCATTTTAGAAGTTATAAAATTTGCAGGAAAATTATTTGATTGGTGCCAAAACACTAATCCTGATTCAGCTAAAGATAACACTTTAACTATAAAATTACTAAAACATTATGAAATATATCAATAAACTGAATACAAATTCAATCAAAGGGTTTTAAAAGTAAGTAAATATCTTATTATTACTGAGTTCATAAATAAGTGAAGACAGAATCCAAGGATAGAATTATAATGAATTTCAAGCAAATTATATAAATAGCAAAAACTATTTCTTGATATCTTCAAAAGAAATATACCTAGAACACAAGATAGGGAATTCAAATACCACATACTGAAACTCACTTGCTGAAGAGGTTCATCAATTATATTGGCACCTGTCAATCTTCTATCAATCTTTATTGTCCTGGCTTCCCGTTTCATTTCTTCCAAGCACTTAAAAGAAACCATGATATTTTACTGCATAATCTGTTGGCTTAAATCTCTGAAGTTTTCTTCTAAACTCATTTTACCTTCCTGTCATTACTTTCAAGGCAAAAATAACCTTGAGACTCTAGTATAAAACAAATACTATTTCTCCAGTTAACAAAACCATTTGGGGGAGAGGGGAATTTAGTATTATCTTCAAAAATTTAATAAAAGTAACAAACATTAAAGAAAGTGAGAAAACTAGACATATACAGATATAATCCATGTTTCGATGAAACTTTAAAACCATAAATCAGTGTTTCAGATTAGTCTAATTAATCATTAATTGCCTTTATAAAACACTTGCCCTTTTTCCCTCCCAGCCCAAAACTATATATCATTTGTTAAATTAATATATTTGTACAGATTCTATGTAGGGGTGGTACTTAGCAAGCAAAGAAAATAAAAACATCTAATTTCTCTGTAGTCCTCAAAGGATCAATGGCCTAGAAACAGGGTAAAAAGTCGTAGAACACTTCTCTAAAATACAAACTAAAACCCAAATATGCACATATTCATATTGTGTGTGTGTGTGTGTGTAAAATATTAGCTCAAAGCTATAACATGCAACTTCCAAGTTTTTTTCATAAAATATATTTATAAAATCATTTTAGCAATAGAAAGCCACAATCACTATTTTGTATATCACCTACTACAAAATAGATTGTAAATTCTTAATTAATCTTCACTATGATTTATTACTGTGTAGTCTCAATTCTTAAAATATTTCCCATTCTCTGTATCTACTACTATGGGTGGAAAAGAAAAATTTATAGAAAGGTTAATTTTCTCAGAAAACTTTGTAAACAAGCTAAAAGATACATAACAGGATTCCTCAAGGAAAACAAATAAAATCTTAGAGAATTCAGAAGTTATAAATGAAAGAAAAAAATATCAACTATGAATCACTAAGATAGGGTGAAATTCTTCTATATCAATATTTTTTTTAAAAGTACTGTATATTATTTTCTGTGCATTCTACATCTTAGTAATAACTTTAAAGTTCCTACTATCAACACCAGACCACATACATCTCTTCATATAAGATGAAACCACAAAAGAACTGCAAGTAATGCAAATATGAAGGCTGCTTATATACTCAATTACAATTTTATTCAGAGTATGGTATTGAAAAAAAGAAAAAAAGCAACATTCAAAATGACATAAATTATTAAAATCAGATAATTTTTACAGTAATATCTTTTTTAAAATTTATTTATTTTCTTTCATCATTGCTAATTTTTAGACAGTAATTGATTTCTTCCCTCAGGTGTAGTCCCTATGGTTCTCCTATATAATGCAAGTGAGTTAACTACAAAATATTTTTAAAGTGAAAAAAAAAATGCCTATTTCTTCCCCTTCTGGTTAATATAAACTTGATTTCACTCAAAAAAGTATACCCTTGACATCCTCACAAATCGTACACATGACATTATTAAGACAAGAAAGAAGCCCACATTTCTACTTTTTTTTTTCTTCAAATTTGCACACCCATTTCTAACATCTAACATTATGACAGTTGTAAAAGTTATATTTTAAAATGCATTTTCTAAGTGTGAACAGATTATGTCCCATAAGTTTACAGTGAAGATTAGTAAATTGTAGGGAGTTTGCCAAGCCATATAGAGATAATCACATTATTAACACTGCAAACAAACAGACTTTGAGGTTGCATATTCTTTCATCCTATTTACCTTAGAAATCCCAGTTGATGTTGGAGGAAGAAATGAGTGTTCACACTGCTCTAGATACCTTTCTGAGTTTGTTTTTCCAAAGAGGAGAGTAACCACAAAACCCCTAAAAAAATATTTAATAGAATCAAAAACAAAATTTTACTATCATTTAACACAAATATTACCAAACAGATTTTTCAGATTTAATAGATGGCTTGTCATTCAATGAAAAGTGGAGCTGGTAGATTGATAATACAAGATATTGACAGATTGTCTTATATTCTGAGGTTTTAAACAACTATAAACAATTCGTGAATTTATACAAATGCAAAGAACTGATCAAATATATTTCATAATGAATCTCAGGCAATGTTTTCAAACTTTTAAAAATTAGCCTTCATTAAGTAAATATGATAAATAACCAATTATAAAGACAAATGATATCTAAATATATATCTTAAATCACACAGCTCTATAGTTTTAGTAACATGAAATATTAATAACTTGCCACTACCAAAACACAATAAACAAATTCTCTCAGAAAAAAAACAATTGTTTTTTTTTAAAAAATGGAATGTAAATAAAGGAAATTAATATTTCCCCCAAAGGTAATATAAAAAAAGAGAGACAAAGTAAGATAAATACTGGTTTAGATCAGCTCTATTAAAAATATTATCCAAATTATCTATCACTATTTTCTATGTTTTAAATTTACCAAATGACATCAAGTATTCATAATATACCAAAACTTGGAATTTCAGTCTTACCACATGACTGTCAATATCATCTAGACTTTTTATTGCCCCTCCCATGCCCCCCTTTACCCAATTAATCTAAAGGTTTTAAGACAACTTTACAGGTATCCACAGAAATTTTTTTCTGAAATTATTTCTTGATAAATTAACAGAATTAAAAAGGGAACACAAAGATTCTTGTGACTTTTAAATGAAAAGACTTACCTACCATCCTGTTCCCTTTCCCAAGTTTTATATGACATAATTTAAAGGAAATGGTTCACCATCTTTCTCTTCAAGAATTCCTACCACACCTAGTTTTGTCTATAAAGCTGTAACTTCCTTTCTGAAGTATTGGAAAGTATTCTGAAATCCTTCTCCTTTATTTTTGCTAAGAACTTACTCAATTAGTGAAATAAAAGAAATCTCTCATTTTACAAGAAATATCTGAGAATAACCTCTCTTGTATTTAATATAAGCAGTCATAAACCTGTGGGCAAGAGGTCCAACCATGCAAATATACATTTGCGCTCTGGCCTTTATGCGACTGAGCAGTCTAGTTAGGAAGCCCAAATAACTACAAATCTATATAGTCTCTGATCATCTTTATAGGCAATAAAAATATTCTGAACTTAAGTTACATGATTCCTATCATTTATCTCTCAATTGTTTCAGTGTGCGGTATCCTATCTAAGCAATCATCACGAAAATACCAAATCTAACAAATCTCTGGAGGTGACTAAATTACGCTAATTTGAAATTGCCTTCTTCCTGCTCTTACATTACTTTAGCTGATATGAAAATATCTTTTGATGAATAGTCCTTGAGAAAGCGGGCTCTATTTAATTCTCTCTTGTTCAACAATCAGTGAATACACTCAATATAAAATAGTTACCCACGATTTTCACACATACATGCTGAAAGAGGTGATATTAGCAGTAGATATATTCAGAAGTCACTCTATTAGTGTCTTATACAGTCTCTTGGGTTACAATTTATATAAACTATTCAATTAAGTAATTTTTTTATTTTTTTTTTCAATTAAGTAATTTAAATCCACAGGTTTAAACAACTCCAAATGCTTAAGGTCTCAAAAGACTTTTAAAAGGACTCAGAGGATATTCATCACACACATAATTACATAAATGTATTGTTTATATACATACACACACACACTACCAACAAAATACTCATTTGAGCTAGGTTACCTTGGTTAGAGTATCTAAATAACAAGTACCTCACTCGTTTATACATTTCCTTACATATAATTCACATCTGACATCAAATGGTTTGTACCAGAAACAACAATAAATTGTGACTGAAAATATTCTTATAAAAATATAGCAATTTAAGGTAAATATTTGTATGCCAAGTAACCATGAAGTGGAAACTGCAAAATTGTGTGTGTTGAATTTTCTTAACTAAAATGACAGCATTTACAAAGGAAAATATAACATTATTGTTTAAATCCTAATTAATTAAACAGTATCTTCTACAATGTAACTTGTTTAAATTCTACTTGTCATCTTGAATAATAACATAGTATACATGGAAAATTCTACCTTAAAGGAGGACTATACCAAATTAAAAATTTCACATTATCACAAAAAACTTTATTATCATCAGGAACTGAAATTCTAGTTTTGAAGAAACTTACTACCCATATTTCTTGCACACATTGTAACTCTCACCACTTTCACATCCATGAATATCTTAATATTACTTTTTTAACTTCCTACTCAAAAACAATTTACAATAATAGTAATGATAAATAAATCATAGTTCCATTTCTCATGGTCATTTGTCTCAATTTTGAACAAAACAACATCACACAGGAATTGTAAAATAATCATGAAGTATACTTACCCACCCACAAAGCAGAGGATATAAAATGCCAAATATAGTATCACAAAGGGTCCAAAGGTTATTAGAGAAAGGACAATGACAAGGCTTCCCCATCCCCATATGGATAAACTGGTCTGAAATAAAGCAAAAAAATAAAAATGATAAATGGAAACTTTAACAAATAACACCATTTGAATTAAAGAACCAACAAAACTTTCACCCAAAGTTTTAAATTTCCCTTTTAGATATTTACAGCTTTGTTTCAGTAACCTAAAATAATTGCATCTGAAAATATTAGATATACCTTTGGAAATTTACTTCAAGAAATAGCATATAAAATCTACAGTCAAAACTATTTACAGAATATCAGAAATGACTTTAAAATTTAGTGACAGTGGAATATACTTAAGAAAAACTGCTGAATGATATACTGGCATGAAAATACATTTATTTTAATAATTTGTATATGTATATATGCAGAGCATATATAAAAGGTGACGTATACTACAAACTTTGATTTATTTAGACTATTTGTTTATAAAACTGTATCTCATCGAAAATTGTGTTACTTTTCTTTTACTCAAATTGTTTCCAGAATTTATAAAATTACTGTAGCAAAAATTCCACCTTCTAGATACCAAAATTTACCATAAAGTCAGGAAAGCAACTCTAAAAACTTTCCAACCTAAAAAATAAGCCCAAAACATCCTATTTTTTGTTTGAAATTATATTAACCAGTAACATTCATTTTCTTAAATGACAAAGTAGACTAACAATTGACATCATCATGAATAAGTAAATACACTCAACAAAGTTTTAAATCCATTTGCCGTGTACTAAGAGGTAAAGGAAGAATTTGTCCCACTCCTGTCATCAAAGAACACAGAGAAGACTGTCTTATGAGAATGAAAGACATTGAACCAAAAGAAAGTAATAGCTAAAGTATTATTAGATAATAAACTTAAGAAAATTAATGACCAGAAAACTATGGAATACACAGTACGTGCTACGGAATTATGAGAGAAAGGACAGTTTTATTCATCCATTCACCAATTATTGACTGCTTTCTATGTACTGTAAAACTGCAAGGTGCTGAGTGAGGATACCTCACTCACTGCCCTCGTAAGTCCACATTCTAGTAGAGGAGCATACAAATATATATACCTTCACAAATTTCATAGGGGGGCGGGGGGGAAGAGAAATCATACATAGTCAGATGGGGAGTAATGTCATGGAGAAAAAAAATCAAGCAATTATATTGGTTGGCCTAAGAAGGTTTCAAAGATTAGAGGTCACATAACAGAAATCTTGGGTAAGATTTATTAAAGGAGAACTTCTAATGGTAACTTCCTATGGCAAAATAGCACTGTTCCACGTATTCATATCTTACTTTATATGTCTCAGTAAAGTCTTTTTCATTTCTTCTACACAGAGTTGGTACAACTTTTGTTCATTTGTATTTTTATTACTCTTTTTTCTCAAGCTGGTCACTATCATTTTTTAAACAGAGGACAAAATACCTGCTGATGTAGTTTTCATTCTGCCCTCATGATTTCCTCCCTGAATCAGCTGAGAATACCATTTCACCTACAAAAGCAGTCTCCTCTGACTGCTTTTTAAGAGCTAAAATTAGGCTATGGCGATTTAGAATAAAATACAGAGCAGTCCAGTCTCTCTCATAATAATTCTGCTGAACATCTAGTACCTGATCCACAATACAATACTGCCTGATGCCCAACTGTGGGAAATAGATGCTCTCTCGCAAGATCAAATCAGAAACTTATTCCTGAAAAGAGTTATCGTAAATTCTCAGAAAAGCTGAAAACAGACTAAGTCCCAGATACTTGATTCAGTCTACCTTCTCCAGTGCAATTTGATCTAGTATTGGCCAATAACACTCATCCTTTACAGTCAGACTTACGCTTACTAGTCAAATTTTCAAAGTTAAACACTGTTATGGCTAAATTCAGAGGTTTTAAAAATGAAACCAAGCAAAGTGACACGGGGGTTATAGAAGGATAAGAGAAAAAGAAAGACATAGAAAATTTATTTAAAGAAATAATTGCTGGAAACCGTCTCAATTTGGAAAATGAATGAGACATCCTGACCCATCAGGCCCAAAAAGTTCCAAACAATGTAATACCAGACCAAAATACTTCAAGATACATTATATTTAAACTGTTGAAACACAATGATAAATCAGAACAAAACATCAAAAGCATGGAAAAAAACTTTTCAGTGGTAAACTTAGAGACAAGAACAAAATGGCAGGAGATATCTAAAATTATTCAAAGATTTCCAATGTAGAATAGTTTATCCTGCAAGACTGTCACTCAAGACAGAAGAAACAGTAAGGAGATTCACTGAAAAGCAAAAATAAGAAGAGCATATCAACACCAAGTCAGAAAAGAAGGAAGTACTAAAGGGGTTACTATAAAGCAACAAGACAAAGTAAAAGATACCTAAATTACTGGAAGAAGAAAGTAAAAAAGAGGTCCATCAGAAGAAATTTTAAATCAAATCATCCAATGGGCCACAAGTTTATCATACACTAACCTCAAAAGAACCTTCAAGTAAAAATTAATAAAAGTAACATAAAAGACAATGGAAATCGAACCTTAGAGAAAATACAAAAGATTTCAAAAAGTATAAGACAAATTACAAAAAGGGTTGCTAAATAACAAAATGAGAAGAATTTATGTTCAACAATCACCTGAATGTAAATAGTTTCAATTCACCAATTAAAAGGTATAGAGCAGCTAGTTAAATTTCAAAACAAATTCCAATCTTCTGATACCTACAGGAAATTCATCATGCCATCTAGAAAAACATAGACTTAGAACTAAAGGCTGGAAAATAGCTGAACAATTTATATCAGATGAAAAAATTACCAAGTTAAAAAGCTCTTAATAGAGATAGATGCTGAGTTGGAACACATTATACATTCTCCAAGTGTTAATATCCAAGATAAAAAATTTTTTTATTCAATCTAAAAAAAAATTTTTAGTAAATGGGCAGCAGATCTGAACAGACAATTCACTGAAGAGGACATCCAGTAGGTTAACAGGTACAGGAAAAGTGTTCATCATCAATTTCAATAAGGTAAATACAGGTCAAAACCAATATGAGATGCCACGTCTCAGCTGTAAGAATGACACATATTAAGAAGAGTCCCAACAAGTGCTAGAAAGGATGCACAAACAATGGAAACCTATGACATTGTTGGTGGAATGTAAACTGGTAAAGTTATATGGAAATAGGATTCATCTGGGGGGGAAAAAAACAAAGCACTGTACAACCCAGTAATCTCATTTCTCATTCTTAGACATCTATCTGAAGATGAAATCATTTACTGAATTTAAAAAAAAAAGGACATGGAAACAACTTAAGTGTCCATGATAGAGGATTGGATTAAGGTGGTGTACATATGGAATATTATACAGCTCAAAGGAAAGATGCTGCCATTTAAAGCAACACAGATTGTTCAGGGACTTATGAGTAAAAGATGCCAGAATAACAAAGGCAAATATTGGGCCTCCCTGGTGGCGCAGTGAGTTGACTAGAGCACTGTGAAGCAAACTGCAGCCACCGCAGCATGAGTTTGATCCCTGCTGCCAGCCAGAGAGGGGACCCACATGGTGCAGCAGACCTCTCCTGCCTCGCCCGCTGCTCCCCTCAGCAGTGTACTGCCTGTTCTGCTCCCCGCTCTGTCTGGTGAATCCTCTCACCGCCTGCAACTCTGGCCTGTACCCCAGCTCTTGTATGCATAAATAAATAAATCTTTAAAAAAAAAAACAAAGGCAAATACTGACTGTTATCATAGAATGTAATTAGACAATGTAAAATATCTACAAAAACTAGTGGATACTATAAAATAAGACTTCTGAGGATAAAAGGAAGTAGAAGAGGAGAAATGATAAAAAAGGCATATGGAATGGTGGTGGGGAAAATTTAAAAAGGGCACGATGATGAAAGATTAGTTCATAAAAAGCATTAATGAATAATTCTCATCAATAAGTTAGGGTGTACAATGAAACATCAGAATGTGAATAGTTAAAGGAAGTTTTATTATTCAGAGTTCCCATAAATATCATTCACTGGTAACACAGGCTCATGCTTTAGTGAAATTAAGAAAAACATTAACCTAATACCATTTAAGAAATCTTAAATTCTAAAAATTTTATTATTTCCTGAGATGATAAAGAACAAAAATTTGGGATAAATTTTTACTACTTGGTGATGTTTAAAAATTTGTCATCTGAAATTGCCTGAAGTTTAATGTTATAAGAGGGCCTCACAGTGGCAGAGGGGTTAAAGTCTCAGCACTATCAAGCTATCGCCAGCCAACCACTGCAGCATGAGTTCGATCCCCAGACAGGGAGGTTACCCACATAGTGCAGAAGGCCTCTCCTGTCTCTGGTGCTAATCCCCTCAGCAGTGTATTGCAGTAGATCTGCCTGTTCTGCTCTCCACTCTGTCTTTGGTGAATCCTCTCACCTCCCACATCTTTGACTTATACCCCAGTTCATGCATGCATAAATAAAACTTTTTTAAAAAGTTACAAGAATGCAATGATAAAATCATAAGCAAATACTCTCTTTTACCTAAATATTAATCAGCTTAATATGGCTTCCAAGGAATAATTCACAAAACTATTTGCAATGAATGTAATAAATTCTTCTGAGTATTTTCAATTTCTATTACTACATAATCAGTTTATCCATGTATAGGCTTTAAAAATAATGAAAATAACTTCAGTTTCAAAGACTATCAATTTATTAGCATGCCAGATACCTAATTGTAATGTTTTGACCTTGAATATAGGGACACACCAAGACATAAAAAAATGACCCCTTCTGCCACAATGCCAAATAACCAAGAAACAGCAATGCAAAAGATTATGGATATATGCTTCCTAACGATAAAAGCAAACAGAAAAAAATTACCTCATAATAGTCTATACCTATGAAGCCATAGTGATAATTAATTTGATCCTTATCACAAACTTTGTGATAATTAATTTGATCCTTATCACAAACTTTGTAAAGGTAATACAATAGAGTACTGAGAACAGAGTCAGAAATTACAGATTCTGCTCACCACTAACTTTCTGTATAACATACACAAATTTTTTTTTAAAGATTTATTTATTATTTATGCATACAAGCACTGGGGGTACAGGTCAGAGGTGGCGGGGGGGGGGGGTGAGAGGATTCACCACAGAGACCAGGGAGCAGAACAGGCAGATCAATGGAAGTACACTGCTGAGGGGAGCAGTGGGCACAGCAGGAGAGGTCTGCCGCACCATGTGGGTCCCCTCCCTAGCCGGCAGCAGGGATCGAACTTGTGCTGCAGTGCGTTGCTTTGCTTCATAGTGCGTTGCTTAACCCACTGCGCCACCAGGAGGCCCCAACATACACAAATTCAGTAAACCTTGACTTGATTTAGAATTCCTACCAGGACAATAAAGGGCTAAGTTACAAGATCATCTTTCAAGTCCAGCTATAGTAGATTACTTAAGTAATTTTTTAGTCATTACTGTTTTTTCTTAATCTCACAGCTAACTGGATGTAAAGCCAGGCATAGAGTCTCCTGGCTGCAGGTAGAAAGCAGGTAAATGAAAATAGCCATTTTACATCACATGAAGAACAGAGATTGTCAGAGCTCCACAAAATGAATTGTGGCTTCTGACATGAGTCTCACCAGCATGGATCAACCACTCTCAAGATATATTCATTCACCTACCTTATTTCATCTATGCTAAATTGGAACTTTCTTTAAGGAACTTCAATAAAATGTGCTCTTAACATGGATCCTTTTTTCATTCAATATTATATAATTATTTAGTCATGTGTGGTAAAACAGAAGCTGTTTACTAAATATGGAATTAATTTATAATTAAAGACATATAGTGGGAGAGGGAATGAAAAAAGGAAAGAGGGGAGAAAAGAGGAGGAAATGTCAAAGGGCAAGAAAAAGTAAACGGTAAAGGAAAAGTGAAATAGAAAGGATTCTAATTGAATTGCTCTTCCCACCCCTACCTTAAGGCTTGAGGCAGAGCTATATACTCATACTGGGAGGACCCACAGGAAGACCCACACTTAAAAAAAAAAACATCGAAGGACTAATGCTCTGTCTCAACATACCTCATCCAGATCATTGTTCCTTTACATGGAAGCAGGGAGAAAGGCAGTCACAGGGATCATCAGCACATTTGGTGAAACAACTGGTCCCAACCCATCTTTTCATGCTTCATGAACAAAGGAAAATAAATCCTCTTCTACTCACAACTGTTTAAGGTATCTAGTATAATCTTATAAGCAGCAGCAAAGACTAGTGATACAGTGCAAGTTTTCAATCTAGCTGTTTAACTAGGTGAGACAGTGGGGCTGGGTAAAGGGTAGATGCCTCAAAGAACTACTGTATCTGTAACAGGGTGGTCCCCAGGAAAGGGGGAAGTTCCAGAATCCCAGTTCCACCCTAAGTGAGTAGAGCTAAGCAGGAAAAAAAAAACAAAAAACTCTGCAAAAAGAACAGGACAGAAGGAAGAAAAAAAAAAAAAAGCAAAATAAAAAGCAGCAAGGAGACCTGGAGGAGACAAGTGGGACAGGGGGACATGTAAAAAGAACTGCACTTGCTTTTTGGTCTTAAACTGAAAAACCCGTAGGAAAGTTTACAATGGCAACTTTCATCTTAATTTAAATTTTGCTCTTTTCCTCCCAAATTTGTCTAACTCTTTCTAGCCCTTTTCTATAAGTCTCTACTAAAAAGTCCTTTAAACATGTGGCAGGTTTTTAGGCCTTGCTTTAAGCCAATCCTATTTAGCTAAACTTTTACCCTCAAAAAAAATAGGTAACTTTAAATACTTAATAACTATATTCTTTGTCCTTTCTATATTATACCCTAATTGTATTAACGTTCCTTTCCATAAAAGGTCTTATATGTTTATCTTAATACAGCAAATAACAAAACCCATTCAAAGAGGGCAGATTTAAAAGTTCCAAAGTACCCCTCTCCCTGCCCTGTAACATATCCACTAGCTGGTTAACTGCCCAGCAGACAAAGATAAGAATACCTATTTAGTTTCTCCTCCCTCTCCTGACTGGGGGTACCCACAATAATTAGGTGAGACCCACACATACAAATCACCCCCTATGTATTTTTAGTTCTTTGGTAACAGAAAATGCTCCCTCACGACAGTAGTTCACTGCAACTTCTACACAATTTCCTGAATGTATAATGTGCATATATGTAGCAACTTGACATACCCTTCATTTTTTCCACCCTGCTCCCCACCCCCAATCCTGTTTTTATTAGAGCAGTAGTTACAAAAGATCATAAACTACCACATAACTAAGACTCCTAACATTCTGAAAAATAAAATACAAGAAAACAAAAAGAGCTACTGTGAATTTGGTGGTTTTTAACTAGATCCTATCAATTACAAAATACCTAAGCAGTTTGAAATAGTAGCAGGTACATTCGAAATGCAATAAATTCTCATTTAATGTAAACTATAGGTTCTTGCAAACTATGATTTCAAGCAAAATATCAGGTGACCCTTAAACAACATTGGGTAATGGGGATTAACTCCCCTCCCCAACACAGTCACAAATCAGAGTATAAATTTTGATGTTCCCAAAACTTAACTAGTAACGGTCTGCTGTTGACTAGAAGCCTAACATAAATGGTTAACACATATTTTGTGCATGTATTAAATTTTTTTCAATTTACAATTTTATAATTTAAAAAAAGTGAGAGAAGTACATTTACAGAGCTGTATTATATTTACCAGTACAGTAAGTTTACATATGGTCTGTTTACAACAAAAGCCACATACTTCAAAGCCCATGTTGTTCAAGAATGAACTGTATAATGAAACTAATTTTGCCATAAGCGAACTGATATAGAGTTAAGATCCTATGACCTACTTTGAATCACCGAAAATATCACGAAACTTCTAAATAAAGACTGAAACACTTCTAACAGTAAACAATAATCTGTATGCATTCATTCATTTTCTACCTATCTTAAAAATCACCGCTCAGTGTCATGGGATAGCTGGAGTCAAGCCTATCTTGGCGGCTAATGGCACAAGAACACTCATAGGTTTATCCACACTCACTTAGACTGGGACCATTTAAATACAAAACTAAATACAGTGCCCATCTCTGGTACCAGGCAAAACCCACGCAGATGTGGGAGAAAGTGCAAACCCTACAGACAGTGGCCCCTGCCAGAGATCAGTGTCTTTCTCATCAGTGTTATAATATTGAACAAAATAATGTTACTAAATAAAGTATTTGCTTTATGTGTTTGTTTATTCAGGATTCAAATTAAATTATGCTGCAGACCTGCCATCACACCACAACATACACACACTTACAATCCATACAATGAAAATCACTGAATTAGGGTCTAGAAGCAAAGGATAGTTTGAAAAACAAAAGATTGTATTTACTGAATACTTTCCTTTATACAGGAAGAATAATAAAAGTATTTAAAATGTAGATGGGGCAGCATGGCAAACAAAAAAGCTCTGAAAGACTTTCAGCAAATACTCAGAGTCTCAAATCTCAAACTGCTTTACCAAGGTTCCTGAATTCTGATAAAAGTCTAGTAGATACACAAAGCTGAAAAATTAAACAAAAGCTTTTTAGAAACTATATTTTTCTAGTTATACATATTGTTTGTGTCTTGATACTAACTTTCAGTAAATAGTAAAGATTTTTTGAAAAGCTTTCAAACTTCATGAAAAAGGAAAACGATTTTCCTTAGAAATGTTTCCACTTAAGAACTAAAGGTCTATTTTTAATTTTTTTTGGAACAAGACTGATATACAAATGGAAAGTATTCCCTTAACAATAACTGCTCAAGATACAAATTTTAAAGCTACCAAAAAATAAGGCTATTACATTTCTAATTATGTGAGTTAATAGAACCCATCAAGTTTCTATTAAAAAATGCCTCTTTTGAACAAATTATACTTTTCTTATCAGCATATTTACTTATACTTACTTTTTAAATTACTATTAATAATAAATCCATATTAATAAAGAAAAGTATGGAATCATACATTTACTATTCTAAAATATAAGAATATATGGAAAACTATTTTAAATGTCTATAAGGAATGAAGAAAATGGGATAGAGGGAACAGGGTAAGAATTAGAGGTCTCCAAATATACCCTGTACTGTAGACCTAATTTTGTAATGGCATAACTATTTTAAGTATTAAAAAAAAAGCTTAAAAAGAAAATTCTAAAAATCAAAAACAAAGTGAAATGAATTTTATCGTATTAAACTAACAACATGGAATAACCACAGAAAGAAAGTACTTTAAGGGGCCTCTCTGGTGGCACAAGGGGTTAAGTCTCAGCACTATGAAGCTATCTGCAGCCACTGTAGAACCAGTTCGATTCCCATCCAGGGAAGTGACCCATATGGTGCAACAGACCTCTCCTGTCTCACCTGCCCTTAGGCAGTGTATTTCAGTCAGTACCCTGTTCTGCTCCCCACTCTGTTTCTGGTGAGTCCTCTCACCCGCCTGAACCTTTGGCCTGGACCCCAGTTCTTATATGCATAAATAAATAAATCTTTAAAAAAAAAGAAAAGAAAGTACTTTAAGTGATTTTATAACACTGCAATTTATCTATAAATCATTAGTGGTGCATACCCTAGAAAAAAATCAAAGCAAAAACTACCCCCAAAAAATCTTAAATCCCTTCAGTAAAAATACAGTGTTGATAGTTGCACCAAAATGACCCAGGGTTAGTGGAGGAACACCTAATTCTACGTAAGTCTGAAAAATGAGTTTAAGTTGGCCCTGGAGCACTCTGCCACACCAGAAAGCTACCAAATACTACTGAGGATATGTCAAAAGGATCCAAGAGACATTCTGATGAAGCTTCAGCTGGCCGGATATAGAAAAAGAAAGAATAATGAAAATGGACTAAGCACTTCCAAAAATCTAGCTCGTGAAATCATAAAAATTATATTTTTAACTCCACTGATGACCTTTGAAGGGTGCTAACAAATCAACTTTTAAAAATGAAGTTGTAGGAAATTAGGCATATTTCAGGGTAACCAGAGAGTTAATGAAAATTCAGTTTATCTTCAAAGAATTATATTATAATAAGAAGAAATATTATCATATTGAAGTCTTTACTATATTAGGTAGTCTAGCAACCAAAAGGGAGAAAAAGAGACAATGATTCAGATATTGTATGCACTGGAAAGAGTAATACATACCACTGTCTATGGAAGAGTTTTGTTGGGGGGAGAGTAACCAGAATCTCATTTAGGAAATGCAGAAAACTGAGAAAATGCTACTTTGTAAAACCATGGGGAAATACTAAGCAAAATTTAGACTGTAGAAACACTAGAGGGGAAAAGACCCAGTTTCTTCAACAAATGAAAAGCAAGGGAAAGAGGGAAAAGCAAATTAAGGGAGTGAGAATAGGAAGAAGGGTTGGCAGAGTCTGTGAAATGAAACTGCAATACTGAGAAGTTATACAAACTTCACAGAAATAAAGTTTATTCATAGAAATAAAGTGTAAAAAATTAAAGAGGAAGAAGAATGAGGAGGTAAAGGAGGAAAAGAAACTAAATAACTAAAAACATTTTTTGGATATTTAATGATATTAATTACTGCTTATTTTTTCACTGGTGTAAATGGTAATATGGTTACCATTTTGTTAAAATGGTTGTATTTAAACAAAAACAAAAAATTCCTTGTTTTAGGAATTCTTCATTAGGATGAATAATGAAAAATTTACAGATGAAATCATGTATCTGGCATAAGCGTCATAATAATCTTGAAAGTAAAGAGTACAGCAAAGCATGAAGAAAGGTATAAGCAAACTACAACTGGCTGTGATTTGATAAATATCTAAGCTGAACGTTAGGATAGAGTTCTAAACTTAAAACTTTTCAGGTTTGAAATTTTTCATTAAAAAATGTTTCAAACAGACAATAATTATAACACTCCCTTACACATACTCTTGTATTTCTTAAGTAACCACAATAGGAAAAAAATAGTCTACAGACATGCTACATGTTCATAGTCTAGGAAATTAACCTGGACTGAGTTTTCTATGGTTACTTGATAGTAGAGAATACACACTTCACTATTCAATTAAGAAAAAAAGATTCTTTCACAATGGTGTATAGTAATGAGTTTTAACATCCTAATTTGTGTGTGGGGGGTATGTGTAGATTTTATATAGGAATTATCTGGGGGAATTTTATGCTGATTCTATAATAATTAGGTAACTATGTATTGGGCCTTAATTATACAAAGATGAGTCAGACAATTTATCTCTTCAACATGCTCACAAACTAAAGATGTAAAATGCACATGTAATGCTAACGTGAATGTAGAAAGTGCCATAAAAAGAGTCAGTTAAAGCCAAATTAACAACTCTATGAATGTTGTCTGTAGAACTGAGGCTACCAGAGGGGGAAGTGCAGGGATGAGAGTCCAGAACAAAAAGGGAAAGAAGCACAATAGACTGAGGTGGTGGACTATGGCAGTCTGGTGGTAGGTGTGGTGTGAAAACAACACCTGAAAGGGGAGATCAGATCTTATACTTCTAAAACACAAATAACACTGTAAGCCAATGTTACCCCCCAAATTTTTTTTAAAGACTATTTTCTAATATAGAAAGGATAATATTGCCTGAGCTTAAACAGTACTAAAAATCCCTTTAGACTGTCTTCAAAAGGTATTACTGCAGTTAACTGGAAAATTTAATCTTTTCTTTACAGTTACCTACTTCTTTCTATAAAATGAATAACCCAAACTAATTACCAAGTGCACAAACTGAAACACTGGTGATTTCCAAAAATAAAAATTCCAAGTAAGAAAAGATTCACAAATGCTAAACCTATTCAAGAGTGAGCCACAGGGAAAGAACTCTTTGATTCAAAAGTAGGACAGGGAATATTTTTTGTACATTGAACTTAGGCCCAAAGCTCAAGGCTATTTATACTTTCATGTCAAAACATATTTAAAGATTCCATTTATAAATGGTAACAAAGTAAGTTGTAACAGATAGGTGTACTATTCAAGAGTTTCCAAAAAACAATACATAACCAAAAACAGTCTTTTCAACAAATGGTGCTAGAACAACTGGACATCCACACGCAAAATAAAATGAATCGAGACACAGAACTTACATCCTTCACAAAATTAACTCAAAATGTTCATGGACCTAAATGTAAACACAGTATGAAACTAGAACATAGACGAAAACTTAAATGGCCTTCAGTATAGTGATGTCTTTTTTTTTTTTTATAATAGTGTCTTTTAGACATAACACCAGGACACAATCTATTAAAGAAATAGTTGACAAGCTGGACTTCATTAAAAGCTTCTCTGCACTGGGCCTCCCTGATGGCACAGTGGGTTGTTGAGCACTGCACTGTGAAGCATCCAAGGCACAGCAGTGCGAGTTCGATCCCTGGCCAGGGAGGGGACCCACATGGCACAGCAGATCTCTCCTGCCTCGTCTGCTACTCCCTCAGCAGTGTATTTTGGTCCATCTGCCTATTATGCTCCCCACTCTGTCTCTGGTGAATCCTCTCACCTCCCAGGACTCTGGCCTGGACTCCAGCTCTTGTATGCTGGAGTAAATAAATAAATCTTTAAAAAAAAAAGCTTCTCTGCACCAAAGACAGTACCAGGAGAATGACAAGACAGCCCACACCAGTAGAAAGTACTTGAGAAAGTCACATCTAATAAAGGACTATTATCCAAAATACATATAAAAAGAAATCTTAAAATTCAGCAATAAGAAAACAATCCTGAAATCAAAACATGGAAAAGACTCGGACATCTCATCAAAGACAACATACAGATGACAAATAGGTACATGGAAAGAAATCCACATCATGCCATCAAGAAGATACAACCAAAACTAAAATGAAATCCCACTACAAAATTACCAGAATGTCCAAAATCCAAAACACTGACACCAAATACTGGTGAAAACATGGGTAATAAGAAGCATTGCACACTGCTGGGAAGAAGACACAAACTGTAATAGTCACTTTACAAGGCAGTTTGGTGATTACAGTATAGCAGTTGTGCTTCTTCATATTTACCAGAAGGAATTAAAAAAACCTACCTATACAAAACTGTGCACATGTATACAAGCAGCTTTATTCATGATTGCCAAAAAACTGGAAGCAATCGAGATGGCCTAAATAAGCGAATGGATATACAAACTGTGATCCATCTAGACAACAGAGTATTATTCAGCATTAACAAGAAATGAGCTATCACAAGCCATGAAATAACAAAAAGAACCTTAAATGCAAATTACAAAGTGAAAGAAGCTAATATAAAAAGGCATATGATTCCAACAATATGACATTCTGGAAAAGGCAAAACTATGGGTACTGAAAAGACTAGTAGAAAGCAGAGCAAAGGAGGGAGACTAGCAGGCAGAGGACAGAGAATTTTTAGAAGGATTTTATAACAGATGTTGTTATAGTTTTGTCCAAACCCATAGTTTACAAACCAAGATGAACCTAAACACAAACTACAAACTTTGGATTATCATGTGTCAATTATTTCATTCTTGGTTAAAAATGGACCATTTTGGTGAGTAACACTCACAAATGATGGAAACTATGCATGTGTGGTAGAAATATAAATATTGTAAATTTAAAACTGCTGTTTAAAAAAATTAAGTCCTTAAACTACATATAAATAATCACAAGATTATTTCACACTGGGAGAAAATGTTCACAATATGGTACCAATCATCAATCAGTTTATAAATCAATCAGTTTATAATAGACCTATACATAGGTAGCCTTATCAACTACATTCCAAAAACACTAAAAACCAAACTGCTTAAAAGTTATTCAACATTTAACAAAATGCAAAAAATAAACATATTTCACATGCTGTTAACTACTGAGATTTGCATCACAGATTTCAGCTCTCACTTCTGTACACTAAACTAGATATCAACAACTGACCAAGGAAATCTCAAGAGAAACAATAAGCAAATATAAGCATCACAATTTAGGAAAATTGTTAGATGATCAAAACTTTAGTTGGTGTGATACATTAGCATATACTTCAACAAGTTCCACCTAAATTCCCTCTCTACCTGCTACTTACACCCCAAAAAGAAAATCACATTTTCTTTATTCAGGAGGCCTACTGTATAAATTCTTCTCATAATCTAACATGATGTGGTCAAAGCCAGCTAGATGAAGAATTAATAATCAGTAATTTTGAGTTGATGAATAAAGTGTGTCTTATGTCACATAGAAGTTGAAGCACATGTTCTAGGAAATACAGACAGTAAATTTTAAGTCTTTCAATGTAAAAGAATAATGGTGCCGGGCCTCCCTGGTGGTGCAGTGGGTTAAGCAACGCACTATGAAGCAAATTGCAGCCACTGCAGCACAAGTTCCATCCCTGCTGCCGGCCAGGGAGGGGTCCCACATGGTGAGGCAAACCTCTCCTGCCCTAACAGCTGCTCCCCTCAGCAGTGTACTTCAGTTGATCTGCCTGTTCTGCTCCCTGGTCTCTGTGGTGAATCCTCTCACACACACCCCTCCCACCACACACACCTCTGGCCTGTACCCCAGTGCTTGTATGCATAAATAAATAAATCTTTAAAAAAAAAATAATGGTGTAAGACTTTTATAATTGTTTACAATATAGACATTTGGAAGTGAATGTTTTAAGGGTAGAGTTCTAATTAAGGTATGAAATTAAAACTAATGAAAATATTAAGAAATATATGTAAATAAAATGTGTTAGTAAAAGGAAAGTACAAGGAATAAAAATATTTGAGAGAAATGCAAGATTTTAGTTTTAAGATAAAACCAATTATTTTTGGAATGAAATGATATGAGAATGTGAAAGTTAAAAAAAATATGTAGTTTTTGAAAGAAAGATCTTTGGAAAAGCTACTATCTGCTAAAGGGATAACATTGCGACTAGGTCTTAATAAGAGATATAAACTGTTTAGGTGACCAAAGATTGTTGCTCTTTCACCCCAGGGTTGATTAACTGAGAAAAATCTAGTCTGTCAGTACTGTATTGAGCTGTTCTTAAAAGTCTTTATCACTCAAGGTAATTAAATACTGTTTTGAACCTTTTAATACCTATGACAAAACTTTTCTGAAATCAAAAACTATAAAAATATTAAAAGTACTTGGTTAAAAAGTAAAGAGAAAATCAAATTCTAACACTTTGTTGCAGATTTTCTTAAATATAACTTTTATAAACTGGAATTTTCTTTCCCGCACAAATGACAGGGGAGGTGGTAACATGCATAATGCTAAAGGTAACATGCTAAAAGGTAATCAAATCATAACCAAAACTTTAAGTTCCACTAGCAAAAAACATTACTCACCCTCCCCCAGAGTCAATAAGTGGAAAAGTGAACTCTACCATATCTCCCTGATTCTCCTATGGAAAGACAGGGAGATACATAAAATAAATTACTTGGACTCAACAAAAGTAAATGAAGATAATACAGCAAGCCGTACTCTGAGTTCAACAGAGTTTAGTAAATCTGAGTTTAATCAGATAATCATAACTTGAAACACACTGACTGAAAAATCACTTATTAAGGATTACATTTTTTTGGGCAAAACACCAAAGTGTCTCATGTGAATGAGAGTAAGTTTGTGTGTGTATAACTCTGTAGTTTACTATGTAGAACCAAATAATAAAATAGGAAACTCTGCTCTCTAACTATTCCTGTTTCAAATGCCAATTATCGTGTCCAGGATAAGACCTCACTGAATAAAGAGCTGAAGATAGTGAGGATTCACTGCCAGAATACACACTGAAAATGAGCTCAGTCTTAGCCTAATCTGACTTAATGATCGAACCTTGGTTCAATCTTTCAAACCAGGGGACTGATCCTGTCTCCTTTTCCACTACAATTTTCTATGGCTTTCAGCCAAGTTTCCCCTTTAAAATAGTATACAACAAGAACCAAACACATCTCAAGTCTCAGTAGGTAGTTGATCTTTTTACAATTTAAATTTTGAGAAAGATATCAGAAACTGGTGTGATTTAGTCAACATAGTATTATTTTAAATATTTAAAAATAACCCAAAAAAGGCTAAATGTTTTTGTTTTTTTTTTTAAATCAGAAAAATCTGAAGTCAGTGGCATCTCATTACTGCAAGGCAACAAGATAAAATTGAGTGGCATCAACCCCCATGAAAATGAGTCAGGAACATTTTAGTATTGCCAGTAAAGTACTTCATTAAAGTTTAATTGATGTTGGGCCCAAGATGTGATTTATCAATGTAATTTTATGGTTTTTATGAAAAAATCGAAACATTTGTATCTATGTCAGTAACAAAAGTGGGAAAGCAAAAGATGAACTGAGAGTAATATGTTTTAAAAAGGGCAGTCCAGTAGAAATCAGGGTAAATACATATGACCACTTCAAGAAGATATTGAAATTCACATATCAGATTAAACCAACTCCATTTCCCTACCTTAGTCTAACAAAACAGATTTCAAAGATGACTGTTTAAATATCTCCTAGGACCCTCCACTACCAAAGTCTTAGGAAAAAACCTTCATTATAGCCCACATGACTACAATTCCTAATTCCCTTGTATTCCATCCTGTTTACTGACAAAATGATCTTTGGGGGGAAATAGGATATACCTGACTCTTTTTTTTTTTTTTTTTCTATGAAGAGGACCTTCTCTCTTGCTTCTATCCTCTAGAATGGATTACCTTCTCTCTTTAGCAAGAACCTCTACCAAGTTCCCTTCCAGAATCAGAACAAACTTTTATCTTCCACGAAGCAAGTCTTCTTAACTTAAGTACTTCTCCTCTCCTCAATGTTCACTCCTTACTTTCTCTGCCTCTACTGTACGAAATTCTACAGTAGTTATTTATATATATTTCATATATATATAAATATATAACATATATGCCTATTTTAAACCAGAAACTTCTTTTACTCAACGATCAAACATCTATTGATGTCTATCATGTGTACACTATAATTAGGCTCTGCAAATTTCAAATGTAAGTAAAACATTATTCCTGACCTCAAGAAGCTCAGTCCTGTGGAAGAAGGAACCTTAATACACTGTCACTGAGAATGTAGACTGGTCAGCCTCTATAAGGTCGAGCCTCTATAGTTATAACCTCCTTATAAATATTAAAAATAGAGCTATATATGATCCAGCAATTCCACTCTATGTATCTACCCAAAGAATGCAAAAACAAAAAAAAAACACTAATTCAAAGGGATATATGCACTACTATGCTCATTGTAGCACTATTTACAATGGCCAAGTTATGGAAACAACCTAAATGCCCAACGACAGATGAATGAAATAAAATCTGGTATAAATATATGGTGGAGTATTATTTAACTATTTAAGAATGAACCTTTGTGATTTGCAACAATATGCATAGAACTGAAGGGATTCTGTTAAGTGTAATAAGTCAAGAGGGAAAAAGACAAACACCGGATGATTTCACTCTTAAGTGTAATACAGAGAAACAAAACAAAGGAACTGACGAAACTAATCCACTACTTCATACATAATGTGGTTTCCAAAAACATCTCCGATCTAAATAACAAACCCTTGAATCTGACCAACATTGAAGCTACTTGAGGGGAAGGGTGGAGTGGGGACAAAAAGGGGGTACTCAGTGGTCTATGGTCAAGGGATATGGTGTGCTCGTGGTGAGTGTGATGCGGTGGTGTACATCTGAGGAGATGTGAACCTATTTTCCTGCATCATATACAGTGCTATAAAGCAGTGATACTTCAATAATAAAAAACATTTTTAATTACAAAGATAGTAGTTCAAAATGGTAGCACAGATAGCATAACAGGTATTTTAAAAGGACATTTTCTTCTGATTAAAATATTAAGCCCAAAAACTGTATATATAATCAGAACTGAACAAATGAGCTAAAAAGAAATGTTCCCTAGAAGAACACAATCTCCATCCTTGAGAGTTATTATCTTAAGGGATTCGGCTAATGAACTAACAATGTACAATTGCATGGGATACAGAGTGATGACCAATGCTAATGTCTATTCAGTCTTTGCCACTAAATATAAGAACTATTCAGGTGTTTACTAAGCAACTGAATTGGAAACCAGTTACTGTTAGATATTGCAAAAGGTAGGCTCATGTGCTTAATCCATTCTCTTATCCATAGCCCTAAGAGTCATATCTTACCCAGTTTTCTCCCATCACCACCACTAACTTGGTCTAGACCAGGTCTGTTTACCTTACACAAAAGCAATCAACTTAATATTTGACAGAAAAAGTACAACTGTGAGACATGGCTTCATCAGTGATACAAGCTAGACTCTCTAAAATAAACTTTAAGTTATAAATTGTTGCTTGTCAATGGTGGGCGATAAAACTGAAAAAAGGAGTAACTTTTAAGGAGGTACAGAAGCCAATAAGCAAGGAAGCTCTGGATGGGAAAGCTGAAAATAAAGGATATACACTTTAAAAATCCAATATGAGACTCTGTGACTGTGAGACAGATTGTTGAAAGTCAATTTTTAGTTCTAATAAGACCAGCTGAAATTTATTTACTGTCCTGGAATCTTCTTTTATATGACATAACTAGAGTATATTTCTGTTTCTTAAAATCTAGAGACCCAAATAGTTAAAATCTATACAACATTAGTAAATCCCAGGAACACAGTAAAAAAAGTTTGTTTACCACACTAAATATGCAGTACATATTTCAATATGGGTCTAGTGAGGAATTCTAGTTTTTAATCCTATCTCTGCACGAAAATATCAGTTGAATGTAGGCAACCAAAACATCTCTGAACCTTTCTTTGCTAACTCATAAAAGAAAGAATTGAATTAAAGATTCCCTAAAATTTAACTTGAATTCACAGTGCGAAGAGAGTGTGTGTATAAACAACAAATTCAAAGATGCACTCTTAAAGCAACCCTCTGGATGTATCATGTGAATGTTTCTAAATGCAAGAGGAATGTAAACTTGATCTATAAAATGGCTTTGTTGAGACTCTTAACTGCTATGGAGATCATCACTAAGACTATAGAATAAATTCAAAATGCAGTGCCTGAAGCAAATACAACATCAATGTAAAAATGTGAAACTTCCTTTCTGAATAAACAAGATACTTACTTAATACACACTGCCTCCCTTCTTTGTCTCTGCAAAAATTCATGACTACCATACCTTCAACCCTTTTCTGAAAGATTCCATAGGTATAGATCACCATGCTCTGAATCACAAGAATAACTCCCACCACGCTTGGCCATAACTACAAGGGTGGATTTCTATTACTGGTTTAATGGTCTAGAAGATGATATGGCAGAAAAATCCTCTATGAAATAACACAGGTAACCTAAAATAAAGGGTGACTCTGATTTAGCCAGTAAGATCTTCACTTGGGATTATGAGTTGATGGTGACAATGTTAAAAAGGCAGAAAGACAATCATAATGGCATAGCACCATTGAATAGGGACTGAAAAAAGCCTAATGCTAGAAGTCACAGACTAGAAGCTAAATGTGTGTTATACGTACAGGCCCATCCTCTCGTAGCCTGTTACAGTATTGTATCTTTAATTTCAATATGACTGAACCAAGGCAGGGAAGTCATTTCTGTTCTATTTTGAAACCTGGCTATCTAATAAGAGTTTTATTTTACTGAGTTCACCTTACAATAAAATTGTCACCTTTATTAATTCCAGAATCCCTTTGTGCCTTAAAACTTTAAAGTCTAACACACCTAAAAGTTTTCACAAAGCTAAATATTTTCTATGTATCTATTAATAGAAATCTGTTTTGTAAAACAACAACAAAAAAAGACCTTCAAATTCTTCACTTAGCATTATAAATATAGGTTTACTATTCTTTATTTGGTGTAAGTTTTCTCTGATAACAGGAAAACTCAATTAGGTTTTCCAGAGGCAGCACCTGCTCTTAACTTTTTTTTCTTTCTTGGAAAACATATAGTCTAGTGAGGTTCACTAATGAAAAGTAAAACTTTTTTTTTTTTAAAATAGGCAGGCATTAATGACAGAGTATCATTTAACCTAAACTAAATCAAAATCAGCCTTACCCCAGAAATACATAAGATTTGATAAAAATGTAACCTATCTCAAATTATCTGATTTAAATCTCCTGCAATGCTATTTACCGAGTGTTGAATGTAAAGCACTTTAACAAAGATGGGGTAGAGAATGAACACAAATTTAGAAAGTCAAGAAATACTTGTTAAGCCCCATCAAATGACTCCAGTAGCAAAAGCAGAAGACAAAGAAATGTCACTTGTTCTAAAATCAATAGAAACCTATAATAACTCCTTGAAAATATGTAAGACTAACAGTGTTGCTGGTGATTCTTCCTTTTCCTTTTCATTTTATTTTGTATAAAAAACAGCATTTACTTAAATCTCTAGATCCATTCTCATAGGTTCAAAGAACATAAATTTTGTGAACATAAATTTTATTCTCTCAACTCAGAGAATAAACCAAAATCATATACATTTTTTGGACTGGGGAAAAAAGATAGATGAAAGTGACAGAAAAGCTACTGTACAATACGTACCAAATAAGAGTTCACACCTATAGTATAAAACAAACTGATGTTTTTGGCTCTTTTTTTTTCAAGTCAGCATGATCTTATTATAGTAGAATATAAGAGAATCATTAAATTTTTTTTAAAAAACCCTGGGGTATATAAAAATACAGCTGCTACATAAAACGGTTTGGCCATTCTTCAAAACATTAAATACAGAGTTATTATATATGACCCCATAATTTCACTCATAAGCTATATACCCACCAAAGGACTGGAAATTCAAATACATGTATGTAACATACATGTTCACAGCAACACTATTCGCAATAGCTAAAGGAGGAAATGACCCATATGTTCATCAGCGAATAAAATTATGGTGTCTACATACAATGGAGTATATTACAGTCATAAAAAGGAATGAAGTACTGATACATGACAATGTGGACACATCATGTATGCATGCCAAGTGACAGATGTCAGACACAAAATGTTAGTATATGATTCCATTTATATGAAATATCCAGAATAGATAAATCCATAGAGACAAAATGCAGAATGGTGGTTGCCAACTGCTGGGAGGAGAAAATGGGGAGCAACTGTTCAAATGGATAGTTTTCCATTTGGGGTGATGAAATGTTTTGGAACTAGAGAGAGGTGGTAATTGCATAACACTGTGACTATACTAAATGCCAATGAATTGTTCACTTTAAAATGGTTAAGTTTATGTTATATTCACCTCACTTCAATTTAAAAAAAAATAACTGGGTCAGTTGTTAAAAGACACAATTTCTAGACCTGGGTTCTAGGCCAGCTACTTATAGCTGACCTCTCTGAGCCTCAATTTCTTCATCTGTAAAACAGGCTGGGAACAGATGATTTCCAAGGTTCCTCTCATTAACTGGTGCTCTATATCTGCAGCTCTGAATTTTTAAAGAATTTATCATATAGGAATTTATCTGAAAAACAAAGCATGGAGTTCTGGTTAATGTTCTCACCATCAGTGTTAAAGCTAAGTCATTAGAAATTTTAACAAAATTACTTCTCATAATGACTTTAAATTAAAGTGGACATAAACATTAAAAGGAAATGCAATGAAGGCAATTTGCAAGAAGCAAGGGTGTTCTAAGATGATAATAGTTATTTAAAAAGCTACATCCAAGGATACAGATTAGAGAATCTAAGCACAATTGTAAATAAATTAATACATGAAAGTAGGTAATTTTAAAGAATGGTTGGATTAAATAACTCTTGGGTATTTCAACCTCAGTTCTTTCAAACCTTAAGAGTTCATTAAATTATAGATCACCAAGTACTGACAGTCATAGTTCTCATTTAGAATTAATCATATACATCTAAAATGCAAATAAGCCATGAAGAGGCTCATTATAACTGGTATTGTCACAACGCTACTTTCATAAGGTAGCAGACTATAGAAAAGCCAAATAAGCAAAGCCAAAATTGTATATATTACAATTTAACAAAGGTCGACATGTTATCAGAACACCATACAGTACAGCTGAAATAATTTTGGTCTAGAAAAGTTAAGTTAAATGTTGTCAGCTGCCATAGCCAAAGAAAAATCTTTGTAACATTACTATGAATCATCTGAATCTTTATCAGTAAAACTAAGCTTTGATATGTGCCCACAGAAGACTGAAACAATTGACTTCTTGTGCAGATTTTAAAATAATTATCAAATGAATTGTAGAAAAATGAGTACCTTTCACATCCACCTAAATATCAGGCAAGTCAATAAATGCAATCCAAAAAGAGAAAAGGAAAACAAGAACCATTTAACATAATTGTTCTTCAGTTTTCCTCTTGCTAAGTACATCTAAACATTATGAATACAAAAAAATCACATATAAAAATGCATGTCACAGCCCAGTTATTAAAACCATCCTTTTGATGTCCCCTAATATACATGACCCATTGCAGGTTTTATCTATTCATATTTGGTGTCACAGGATTGAAAAGTTACTTTTAACTTCACAACCCAAACATGTGAAATGAGGTCATTATATGCCAAATAATGTAAAGTATGCACAATAATCTATTTTTTAAGTATAAAAGCTCAATCATGACATATTTTTGCGTAGTAAAAACACATGAGTTTTAATTACAAGTTAACATGATATAATTTAATAATATAAGTGTTGTCTTCCATTAATATAATTTTCTTATTTCTACTTCAAGTTACCAAATTTACAACTAATCTATTCTGATCAAAAACTTTTTGAAAGTATTTAAATGAACTCTTTCTTCAAAAGTAATTTCAGAGTTAATCTGCCTAACTGGGGTAGCTCTTAAAACCTACAAGCACTACACTTTAAATAGCTTCAATTTTAAAAGAAAAAAATTACTGCACTCCGCTGACAGTGATAGCTGATAAAGTTCTCATATTTCCAAGTTTAATGGTACAAAAAAAAAATGCAAAAACCAAGTTACATGTCAGGTTAAAAAATGAGGTTGCAATTCACAAAATTATTCTTACAGCAAATTTGAAACAATGACCCCTAAATTCGTACTTATGTCTGAGTGGTATCTTTGTGAAACTCACTTTGATTCTCTATGCCTAAAATTTTAATATATAAGTAAGAGTTTATCGAGGTAATACATAAAGCCACTTTTCAGTATTCCTAAATGTATAGCATTTCTTGTACACTGAAAAAATGAAACCTATCAAGAGTTGCTCACATCAATAATAGGGCAATTTAAATAGATCCTGAAAAGCAACAAGTGTAAAAGTAAATAAAGCTCTGCCATTGCTGGACACAGCAGAACATCATTCTAAGGGAGGAGAGCCATGCTGTGCACAACTGTCCAGGCCTTCAAACTCTATCTACAGCCACTGCCCGCCATTGTCAGTACAATTTGACTAGGCCTGGGAGCCTAAGGAATAACATGCCAGCTGGGAAGGACCTTGCATAATTAATCCAAACTGCTTAACATATAGAAGGATCCAAGATTAGGATTTCCTACAAAGTTAAGCCTGTCAAAGATTTAGACTGACTCCTGAGAACCATTCATCCAATTTAAAGTGTCATCCACTATGGGACTTCTGAATCTATCTTCCAGATGGATTAGGAACCCACTATGTTCTATTACCTTTGTTCATGATCAAGACACTTTCAATTCTCTCCTGTACTACTGCACTATTCTTGCTTTTTCCTCCCTTATCCAACTTCCCATTTCTTCTCTCCCTCTCAAATCTTCCCTCTGGATTTATTCATTTCCAAGGTAGAAATAAAACACCTATATCCTCAACAACTTCACTGTTTACTTTAAATAAAAGGTGCTACAGCCCTCTCAAAGGTTTCTTGTTCTTTCATTTATCACGTACCCCAACTTCATGTTGCAGTCGCGGTTCCAACTATAATTCCCAGCCAGTTTCCTATAAAACCGTGATAGTGCAATTCCTGCATATTAAATAACCTGGGGTATTTTAAAATCTCAGCTAGTTATACCCCTTAAAAATTAAATCTGAATAGTTGCAAATGGGAACAAAGCATTCAAATTTCCAAAGTGCAGTGAAATTAGAGTAAGAGCATTAGTTTCTAACATTCTCCAAGTGATTACAATATGCAGTCACAGTTGAGAACCACCTATCTACAAGGCTCTCCTAATCATCCACTCAAAACTCTTTTGACAATATTCTCTACCCCACGTACTCCATAAGCTTGAGGTATTTCAACAAACACATCTAACACGCTACTTTTAATATCATAAGCATTTCAACTCCACTAGCTTTTTCTGTAACTCCACTTTAGCCACTGTTAAGGACCACATAGTGCATTCCATAACCACCTTGTCTTCTCTGCATGAGAAATGTGAAAATTAACTGTCTTATTCTCTCACCACTCTCCCAGGCCTCAATTATACTAACTGCATCTATTTTTCATTTTAAGAGTTGCAGACATTAGATTTTTTTACTTTCTCACTAATTAGCCACCTCGGGAATCAAAGGTTGACCATATTTCAATCAGTCTTCTTCCCAATATCTTCGTATAATATTTTTCCATTATGCTGGAAATTGTGTGTATACTTTCCTACATATACCTTATGCTATAAGTCTCATTAGGACACAAATTGTGTATTGTTTGTTCATTGATGCATTCCCAGTGCCAAGTACAACATTTGGTTATATTTAGTATGCTCTCAGAAGGTATATATCGAATAAGCCAAACAAAAACACAGATCTGATTAATCAACTAAATCAATGTAATAAAAGTCAAGATTTATTTCTCCCAATGATAATCTTCACCAGTTTATCTTCCTTTCTGATCATTAACACTTAGGTTCCATTTGTTCATGGTTTGTTTCTCTGTCAAATCAATTCATTGGACTATAACTATCTACAGGGCAAAAGGAAAAGGAGAAGAGTATGAAGTTCAATAATAAACAAAAAGCTACTGGAATAATTAGATAAGCACTTGAGAAACTTGTCAAAGTAAGAAAAAGATAATATACCTCACTACCTATTTAAGAATTATTTTCAAAATTCTCTCATGTGTATTTATACATAAAGGTATGGAAGTGCCCAGACAACTTTTAAAATGAAAAAGGTAAACAACAACTTCCTTTATTATTTAGTACACTTCTGCACTGTTTTAATTTTCACAAAGCGTATCATTTTTTAACGGTATGTTACAAATGATACAATTTTATTTTTAGATTGCACGTTTCTTTTCCTACAAAGAACACATATCCTTAACTCATTTTATTAAATTTCAATTAACAGACACTTAAAATATTTAAGAGAATATATAATTCATTATTAATAATATTTCAACCAGCAACGGTCATAAAGGTTGCCATAAAACCTAAAGTCTACAAAGTGAAAAAATATGAAATAACACCATATTTGAGAAAATAAGACAAAATAGTTGCCAAAATATGGTAATAACAAGGAAATAGCCTAACAAACAGAGATAAATATATGCATTTATTAAGGTTAAATTAAATAAAAGATTTAAAATAGAAAGAAGGTGGAGGTGATGAGAGCAGACACACTGCTGGAAGTGACTGACCAGAATACACTGATCTGAGCTACCTGGACCTAAGGTGCTACTGAAAAAACAAGTCAATCCAGTTACTACTTCCAAAGTTAAAAATGCAGAGATTTAGTAATGTGCTAGGAAAAAATGGATAAGCACCCCAATAATCATGAAAGAGGGCAACCAAGAATTCAGCAAGAAGGAGTAAACAGATTACACAGACAAAGAGAGCAGGACTAGAAAAACATAGTCTAACTTTTGGATAATTCTTCCTCCTCTAGGGGGTGTGGCTAACCATGAAGAACACTTACTGCAGGGCAACAGAAGACTGCAAAATGGCAGAATTTTACTTTACTGTAGTTAGCTTTCCCAGAGCACAGTGATTGTTAATTATCCAGAACTGCTAAATTGTATGCCCACAACTCAGTGCCCTCAAATTCTTAGTGAAATCTTTTATAAACATACAAACTATATCTAGATTATTTTTAAAAAGTCACTAAATAGATATATATTTTTCCAGATTTCAAGTTTGAGGAAACTAAGGCTTAATTTCAGTACTTTTGTCTATATGTCTTGCTTATACTTGATATCTTCATGTGACACTAAGAAAATGAATGCATTGCAAAATTTAAATATATTTTGATACAAAAAAGCATTAATCAACAGAAAGCTAAATTTGACTACAGCAAAATTTTCAAGCTGTGTGCTGCAAAGATATCAAAAAGAAAATAGAGTCAACTCATGGAGTGGGAGAAAATGCTTGCAAATCATGTATCTGATAAACAGGTATATATGGAACATAAGAGAAACTGGTAAATAAGAAATAGATATATAATTCAATTTTACAATGGGCGTGAGATTTGAGTGGCCACCTTTCCAGGAGATATGTAAAAGATATGAAAAGATGTTCAACACTAGAAATGCATATTAAAACCACTATGAGATACCACTCATATCCATCAGAATGGCCATAATCAATAAGACAGATAACAAATATTCTTGATGATGTATAGAAATTAGAACCCTCCTATACTACTGGTGGGAATAAAAATGGCATAACCACTTTGGAGAAGTTTCCAGTAGCTCAAGGGTTCAAGGTAGAGTTACCATATAATCCAGTAATTTTTCCTATTATACACTTCACAGAAAGGAAAATTTTTTGTGTGTACACTATGTTTACAGAAGAATTATTCATAATAGCTTAAAAGTAGAAATGACCCAATATTAACCAATAAATGAAGGGGTACACAAAATGGAATATATACAACACAAGGTTATTAGACAATAAAGAGAAAGTTGAATTACTGATACATATACAACATGGATGAACCTTGAAAATATGCTAAGTGAAAGAAAACAGTCACAAAGGTCACATATTGTATGATTCCATTCATCTAAAATGTCGAGAATAAGGAAATACATTTGTGGTGACTTGAGAAGGAACTGGGGAGACAGCTAGCAGGTGAGGGGGTTTGTGTATAACATATTCTGTAAGTCTCACTAGTACACAAATTGTGTATGTTTTGTTCACTGATGTATTCCTAGTACCAATTATAAGGGTAACAAGTTCTATAAACTGTGGTAATAGATGCATACCTCTGAGAACATACCAACAGTTACTGATTTGGACCTTTTAGAATGAATAGTGTAATAAATTATATCTCAATAAATTATATCTCATTTTTAAAATTACCACTTACTAGTGAAACAACAAAGAAGTAAAATGCTAAAGTACCGATACAAGATCAATGGAATAAAAGAGATTCAAGAGAACAATTCTAAAAAAAAAAAAAAAATACAAACACCAAAGTAGAGAAAAGACATTACCTCTAATGCTGTGATTCTCAGCCAGGGGAAACTTTGCCCCTCATTCAGTAATGTATGGGGACATTTTTGATTATCAAAATAGGAGTGGTGAGGCTAAGCTATCATAGAGTACAAGGCCAGCAATGCCACGAAGCATCCTTCATAGAATCCTAATACACAAGACAACCACCCACAACAATGAAGGGAAGAAAGAAAGTGAGAAAAAGGAGGAGGAAGAGGAGGAAGAAAGATGGGAAGACTATTATACTAGATTAAAAAAAAAAAATAACAATATTTCTGGATTAGATTCTGGTTCAAATTGGGTAAATGTGAATGTACTGAGTATCAGACCATAATAGAGAATGACTAATAATTTCATTAGCTGTGACAATTAATGGCTATTATTTTTTATTATAATAAAATATTTGTTATTAATAAGTGATTATTGATTCATGAGAGTATTCTGAGAAATGGCATATAGCATCTACAATTTATTTTAAAATGATTCTGCTACAAAGAAAGAACCAGATATAAAGCAAATATGACAAAATGTTAACAAGTCTAGATTACTAGAATATAAGGATTTTAATGGTAATAGTTTCCAAGGTTTTCTGTATGTTTGAAAATTTGCATTATAAAAATTATGAGTATTTTTCCCTTACAAAACACCTCACAAAAATACTAAAAATATGTAGAAAACAGATTGGAATATAGAAAAATAAAATGAGTCAGATAAAACCAAACCAAAAAACTAACCCTTGAAAGTTGGCTATGGACAGAAACAACCTGAGGGGGGAAAGGGAGAGAAAAGGAGAAGGATGAGAAAAAGGGAAGAGGTGTGAGGATCTATAGTGGTGGACTCTGGGTGCTTTATAATGGAAACAGCAATGTAAATCAGTATTAATTCAATAAATATATATTACACACATATAAACACAGTTTTAGAAATTCTGATCAAATAAAGTGATATCACTATATAATCTGTAGGAAAGGTTCTTATAAGAAGGCAAAGTCTGTAGGAAAGAATTGACAACACAGAATTAACCTCCATTAATAGCAAAAAAAAAATGCATAATTTACACATAAAATTATCAGCCTCACCAGCAAAGGCAAACAAACTTTTAAGGCAAGAACGTAATTTCTCAACTATGTGATGGGCAAAGATGAAAAAATTTTAAGACAAATTTGTTTTCAATAAAAAAGCTTAACATAAGATTAAAAAGTATGAAGTATGTTGTTATTTATTTTCACAATTTCTAACATACTATTCATCTTTTCTATTTTATTAGCTAAATTAATTCAGGAATAGAACCTGGTTCCCCTTCATGACTTAACTTTTGCTTTTCCCTATCACATATAATTCAATGGGAAATCAAAACTACACAAGTCTACCACAACAGAGATAGCAAGATTACCAAGTGACTGCCTAAAAGTGAACTGTCACCAATCCTACTACCTTTTCTTTTTTAATCAGTATAACTTTAAAAGGACATCTTCTAAAATAACAATACAAGCCACCATTTTATTATTTAGTATTGACTTAGAACCTCTGCTAACCACTTTATATACATAATTCCCCTATGACATGTTATATTACTAACTTTATTGTAAAGACAAAGAAACAACTAAATCATAGAATTAAGACCATGAACTAACTGAACATAGTTTAAAACCCATGCATGTTTTGAATCATCATTTTACAATACTCAGGTAGATTTTTTAAAAATTGCAGGAAAAATGGGCTAACCTTTACATATAATATCTGAATAATCAAACAAAAGTGATTTATTAAGATTCAAAAAAATCAACTGAGCAGAAAAACGTAAAGTAACTGAACTGACACAAACATCTTAAAATCCTCTGCACTCCTTAAGAATTTACTGTAGTTGTTGTTTTTTCAGAGTACATTCTACTTTCAGAGTATAGATATTCTAGAGCTGATACAGATTAAGATAAATTTTCTTCACATTCCAAAAAACTATACTGTAACAACTCAATATCAGAACAATGACCTTGAAAGTCCTACAAGAGTCTCTTGATTCACAATAAAAGGGTTCAACAGTGTTCATTAAGTTGGAGAGTTAGTTTTTTTATGAAGATAAATTCAGACCAGTAGCAAAAAATCATAAAAGGAATTATACTGTGCTTTATTGTTTAATATATATATATACACATTTTTATTTACTTGCCTTTTATGTAATAGTAGAAAATACTTCGAAACTCTGAAATGGAGTATAACTTAATAAATAAAAATGAAATTCTCTATTGTGGCCTGTTTAATTTATTGTAGAGAAATTTTGGTAGAAGTTGGGAGGAAAACCTTGACAGAGCAAGCTGCACGATTACAGACATAGAGAATAATAATAAAGGGGTGGGGGCGGCTGAACAAACATGAACATAAAACAACAGTGACTAGAATAAAAAAATGAATATATAGAAAGGAAAATGGACACGTAGATTCACCGGTAAAGGAGCCACAGCTAAGTGCTCTCGGGAATTTCACAATTTACTGTGTTACATGAATGTAAGTAGGCAGTTGTAATATACAGGAGACTGAAATTATTTATATGCTTAATACCCATATTTAGATTTAAACACAAACTTTATAATAACTTAGATCTATGTCCTTTTCTTAAGCCATAACACAGTACTAATACCAAAGCAACTACAAATCCTTTTTTTATAAAAATATTTAACATTCTTTATCCTACTATTCCCTATGAGGAACAATTCAATAGACTAGGTTTTATAAATTTAGAGATACTTTACATAAAACTTAACCACACTAACTAGAACTATACAGTACTTCCCATGGTAGAAAATTATATAACACTAGCATTTTTTTAAAGCATAATATAAGATTATACTAAAGTTTTATTCCTTTCAACTTCATCTATGGTTAAAAACTTTAATGTACAGAAGAAACATTTGTTACTCAAAAGTTATACTTTGATTAATTTATATTATACAGTTTCAGTCACCTCTCTTGATTTCCTCCTGAAATTCAGTCTAAATTTAGTTCTTAATGTAATAGATAAGTTAGAAAGCTAGTAAAATCTGAGATGTTAAGTAGGAAAGAATTAAATCATCTGGGTCAAAAAGAATCACTTTGTATAATTTGACTTTAAAACTTCCTCAAAGAAACAAAGAGACTACAAAACACAACTTCAAACATTTTAAAGTCTACTTTGTGAAAATAAGCCATGAGCTATTTATAAACCAAGAAAATAATAAACAGTATTTATTCAGTGTTACTTTGAGAAACACTGAGTATAGTACTTAACATATACTATGTGGTATCTCAAACAGAATTACTTTATTGAATTTACTTTACTGTCTGAATATACAATGAAACTGTATATGGATGAAAAGATGTAGCAATGCTTTCTTTGTCTCTGTGACATTAAGAAGCATTTTAGTCAAAAGACTGTGATAGCAGCTGTGCTCCTTTAAAAATGTACCTCCCAAGTTCACTTAATAATGATAACCCCTATGGGATGAGTACTATTAATTTATAAGTTACAGAGACTACAAAAATGAGGTTTTTCCAAAATTAAAATGTTCTAAAATGACAAAACTTAGGTCAAAATCCATATAATTTGACAAACCATAAGCTTATTATTCTTCAGAAATTAGGAGTGTTCAATGTGCAATGAGGGATGTGTGTGTGTGTGTGTGTTAAGAAAGAGAGGGAAAGGAGTGGGAAAGAGGCATGAAATACTCTGAGTCCCAGTATAAAAACAATCTCACTTAATTTAACTAACTTCAGTAGTTCTATAAATTTTGCATCAATGCCTATTATTTGATTGGATATTCTGACAGTAACTTGCAGTTTCTATGACTCATAAAATAATATTACAATAAATCATAAAGTGTTAAATGTAACTGATTTTTCTAAAATTTTCATGTAATCAACATACTCATAATTTGTAAAGTACATTATTTCAATTTCTTTTCCTATATCTTTGTTATGCCTCACTTTTCAGACAGTCTCCAACCTTCGTCTAGCCCATTTCTTCTTATTTTCCTATCTTTTACTAGGATTAGACTATTGCATCAGTGTGTTGAGCACTTAAGTACTTAAACACCCAAGAAAAAGCATCAGAAGTACTAGAATTCTCATACAAATACTATACTTTTTCCTTTGCCTTGCCCTATCCAGTAGAATACATACAGACACACACATATATGCATATACTAAACGTAGTAAATTTCAGGGCTGGTCAATCACTGGGTGTTATGGACTGAATTGTGCACTTTCACCACCCCTCCAAAATGCATTAAGTTGAATCCATAAGCCCCAATGTGGCAATACATGGAGACAGGATCTTTAAAGAAGTAACAAAGCTAACTGAAGCTGTAATAGTAAGGCCATAATCCAACGGAACTGATGTTCTTAAAAAAGAGATACCAACATGCACATGCACAGAGAAGTGGTCATGTGAGTTCAGTGAGAAGGCCTCCACCTAGAGGGGACTCCAGAAATCAACTCTGTTGCACCATAATCTTGAACTCATTCTCCAGTACTGTGAGAAAATAAATTTTTGTTGCTTACACCAAATAAAAAAAAAAAAAAAAGGTGGGGGGCAGAAAAAGCATCAGATGTTAGTAATTAATATCAGATTTAAAAGTAACAGGTATATTAAGAGTTCATGCCAGATAAAACACCATGAGGAAAAAAAAATAGAACTTCAATAAACTCAAAAGAGAAATCAAGAACAAATTCTAAAGTATATTATGGCGTACAGAAACATTTCATAACACATTATTATCTGAAAAGAAATCAGACCAGCAACTCTCAGTTTATATATTAACTAAAGTTTTATTTCATACTTAACTCTTCATTAAAACAGTACAATTTCAATGAGTGTTTTAATTTCCAAGTCTCAAACTGATAGTGAATCCAAAAGCCATTTTCCTCACATATATGTTGCCATACAACTCTAGCCTGAAAATAAAAGAAGTTGTAACAGGAAGAATCACACTCTCATGTGCCAAACTACAGCCAGGCTAAAAATAGTTACAGTAGCAAAACCAATTCAAGTTTAAATGGAATAACATCCAAGGACTCTCTAACAATGAGGGGCTAAGTTCAAAGGCAGGAGTCACCTTAGGAGTTTCAGATTCAAGAGCATTAAAAAGGTCCCTTAGGAAATTGGAGAAGAACACAATAATCCAATAATGATGAATTATTCCAGTTGATACATATGAACCTCTTATAAAACATAAAAATCATGAATCCAGTTTATTTTCATAGCTGAATACAGCAGAATTACTTCATTGAACTTTTCTGGTACATAGAATTTCTGTATATACAATGGAATTGTAGATAGGCAAAATGACCTAACAATCCTGTCTCTAACAGAGACATTGAGAGGCATTTTAGCCAATAGAGTGTGGTAGCAGCTGCATTCACTGAAATATACCTCCACAATTTCCAACTGTTTAAAGTCCATGAAATATTTTCATTCAGACCTACAAGCTTTCAAGGGACCATTAAAGGTCATACAAATTCAACAAAACAACATTTTAAAGAAGTACAATAGCAAATAAATGAATATATAATATATGGTGAGAGGAGCCAAGTATTAATTTCACCAGGGTAATGGAACTCAGCTAGGTCTTAAAACCTGGTAGACCTCTTGAGATTTAAAGTGTCCTGGTGGGAGAGAGGAAAAACAAATTTACAAAAATTATTTTTCCCACTTCTCACTGTGAATCAGATTAGTAACTATAGACATGTTACTGTCTGTATACAGGCTGACTCTTCCAACTACAAGAAGATCACTAAAGACCTGCCATCTAACCCAAATTGGTAGCTTTACCTGGAGTTGCTTTTAATTACATTCTCCATCCTCTCTTACTATAATTCTTCATCCTTTAATTATGCTATGTTTTTTTTTTCCTAACAAAAAACCTCAAGGTTTCACCTGAATGATGACCAAAATGGCACAAGTTAGCTCTGAGAGTAATTCTTTGGGTATTTTTCAGGTCTGACTCTTCACTTCAGCACCAGAACTAAGCATGTATTGACCATATAGTAGGCATATTTGGGTTGAGTGAATAAATTAATTCTCAATAATTACTGTCCTGTACAAGTTATAATCACTATCAAAGTGTTAGCTTAACAACAGCTTATAAGAATTTTAACAATTCCTTTTAAGAACTAAACAGGGCTAATTAAAAATACAAGTCCTTTCCCCACAAAGAGTTCAGAATGTGTACACAAATTGACTGCTAACCTTCAAATAAGTCACCCTTTCAAAAAATTTTTTAGAACTTCCCTTTCTGAAGCTCTTCGGAATCAGTCACCAACCACACAAGTATTAACCTTATATCTAGTTGGCAAGACATGCTCTCAGTTTATATTTTTGTCTTTTCACCTTTTTAATCTAGTCCCAGATTTTCCTGTAACTGCACCAAAGGCCAGAGGACCCCTCTTTCTCCTGGGATCCACCCACAATTATCAGTGCAAGACAGACTCCATGAAAATCTGATGTACTAACCATTAACATTTGTATAATGACTGACAATTTATGTTTACAAGAAGTTGTATCCTACATCACTTTATTTGATCTTCACAATAACGTGAGAGGAAAGAGGAGGTTGCTATTATCGCCCCAATTTTACACAATAAGACACTCAAGCTCAGAAAGTTCAAACAACTTCCTCAACGTCATATCTAAATTAAGTGGTGAAGTTGGAACTCATCCTCATAATGCTTAATATATAGGTCATTTATGTATTGCTTAATTAACACTATGATAGGTATACTCTGTTGACAGACATAAGTATGTATCACCTTGACTTAAGTCTATTTAACTACTCAATTTCAATCACCTTTTTAAAGTTAAAATAATTTTGGGACTCCCTGGTGGCACAGCGGTTTAAGTACCACACTGTGAAGCATCCAAGGCACAGCAGCACTATAACAGTCACAGCCAGGGAAGGGCCCCATATGGCCTGGCAGACCTCTCCTGCCTCGCCCGCTGCTCCCCTCAGCAGTGTATTTCAGTAGTTCTGCCTGTTCTGTTCCCTACTCTGTCTCTGGTGAATTCTCTCACCTCCCACAACTCTGGCCTGTACCTCAGCTCTTGTAAGCATAAATAAATCTATAAATAAAGTTAAAATAATTTAAGAGCTGTCCACTCTCCTTAATTCTAAGTTCCCTCTCCCCACAAAATATTTAAGGCACAATATCAAAATTAAACCTGACTCAGAAATAGAAAATCAAATTAAGATTGCCATCAATTGAAGGAACACTTGACAGTCTCGAAACCACAAAATTTCAAAACAATTTAAAAAGTAATACACTGTGAACCTCACTCGGCATTGCCACTGAATGGCTAGTTATTAGTGGCCTATATTGGAACCTCTTCCCCATAACAAAACCTATTTTCTTGCTCTTACAGAAGTTCTTACCCCCTCCTTTTCCATTACCACTCAGCTAAAGCAGCTTAGTTTATTCCACTTAACACAACCTGTCTCAAGCATCCTCTCGTACCTTTTTTCTTTTCATTTCCTCTAAGATAATTCTCTAAAAGTTACTGTTAAACACTAATGACACTAATCAAAAGTAAGCATGAACACAGTTAACAGAATTAAAACATAAAGCACCCTTTAAAATGTGTAAAAATCAAACACAGTACCAGCTGATAGTCATTACATGAAAAAAATGAAAAGATATACACTTTAAGTGGTCTTATGATAAACCCATACCTTATATCATTTAAACTACAAATATTTCTGATTTCCCAGATTACTCCCAAATTTAATTCTATATTCCCTCAAATAAAGTAATTTTACAAATTTGTAGCAATTAATGTAATACTTCTAATCATAAGCAAAATACAATGATATACTCTATCACATTCTATGTGAAAATGATGAATAAAATTTGGAACAATCCATCTGAACACTAGTTACATATAGTAATATCTTTCTATCTAAAAATTCCAAGATAGTATGAAATCTAAACATTTCTATTTTACTATCTCAAAATGCTTCACAGAAAACACATGTAGTCTTAAGATTTACCTTAAAAAAGCACATATTTCTTTTGTTTGCAATTCTATCAACTAACTAAAAGCTGCTAATCTATAGGATGTGTGTTGGGTTAATACAATTAAAATAATTTAGTAAATATTTCTAAAATCTAAAAACTTGAAATCAATGGAGGAGGGGACCGGGAGAACAAAGTCCTTTAAATTTCTTAACATTCATTGGTAATATTTAATTTGGCTGGCTTGTCAAAAGGTAGTAAACAATGTTGGGTGTAGAATGGCCAACCCACACACATTCTAGACCATGTTTTTCTACTGCCCTTATAATCTCTTTCCTACCTCTTAACATCCTTGTCTTATCCTGGCTAGTACCCTTTGTAATATCATAATTAAATAATTCATGTTGTTAAAGATTAACCCACACCAAGAATATTTCTAAATCTATTAGTCAACAAATCAACAATTTTTACTAAGCATTTACTATGCACAAGAGTGTTTCTGTATAAGTCCAAGAATCTTTTCCTGTTGCACAACTCATCATATCTCAGGATTTCCCAAAGTGAAATACAAGAAGACTCTATAAGTCTCTGCATTAGTGAGGATTCTCCAGAGAAACAATAATGTGTGTGTTTCTGTGTGTGTAGCATATACACGTGCATACAGAGAGACAGACTGGCTATCCACTGGGGAAGGCAATTTATTTTAAGGAATTAAATGCCAATCTGATCCTCATCCAATACACCCTCATAATCTGGGCACCCAGTAGAGCCAGTCAAATTGGCATTAAATCACAGTCACTATGGTTAAAAAACTTTAAAGTATGATGCAAATTCACCTATCACAAGCTACAAAAGTCCTCCAGATAACAAATGTATTTAGCACGTATCTTCCAAATTTATTTGAACTACAAATTTTACTCACTAACAATAACCTGAACTTTTAAAAATACTGGAGTTCATGCCCTTTCACATCTGCATCTCATTTATTAAACAGAAAATCAAGAATTAGTGCTAATACATAAAATCAATAAATCTGAATGGAAGTAATTTAACACAAATATAGGGCATTTTTATTTATCTTTTACTCATTTGCACATAACCCAGTGAATAACTTTAAATAACTCAATTTTAGTCAATATTCTTAAAAGCACAAGATAAGTGTCACAAGTTGAAAATTGGGTTTTTATGCAAAAACAGGTTTCTAAATATGCCTCAGCACTGATACAAATTCAACATATTTCCCCACATCTTCCATGCTTTAGTTCTTTATAATAATAAATACTCAGAAGAATAATGCTAATAGCTTTTGGAACATCAAATTTGAAAGCACACTTAACGAAAATTCACTGATAAATATTTCACTATGTTCTAATGCTGTGAAAATTCAGATTAACTAAAATAAATTCTCAGGTAAACAAACATCCTATACCTAATATATGAAAGTTTAGGCTTATGAAAAAAAAGGGGTGGATGGAGAGTGGTTGAATACTAAACAAATAATTTTCAAGTATACCATGGCAGATTTTTATTGTCAGATGTGGGAATAATATGAAGAATCAAATGTCTTTACCAGGAAAATAGAGAGGAGGGGGGAATGAATGGACAAAAAGGAAAAAAAGTTTTCATTCCTATATAACAAATGCAAAGGACACAAATATACACAGATAAGACTACCAAGTTTTATAAATAATTCAATCTTATTTAGAATGAAAATACAAATTAAAGCCAGAAAATTCACATTAGAACTATTTTTCAAATAAATTAAAACTATTTTCTAGTTTTTAATTATATTATAAATTATTATAAAAAATAATAACTAGAGATGTGCTTTCAATTTACACCTATTATATTTTACAGGTTTCAAATTTCAAAGTACTTGCTCAATCAAGTAATTTTCCCTTTTAGTTTAACTCAATATGGTCTTTAGTTGAGCATTTGCATAGTTTCTCATTTGTGAAAGGTTTCAATTAAAGGTCTATTTTGACAAAATGCAGAAGTGAGTTTTATATGTTTACCATTACTGTTATTATTGTGTACCTATGTACTTGGCATTCCCATCTTAGTTCAAAAAAAAGCAAATTAAAAATAGTAAACCAATGATTATCAACTATGATAAAACTTAATGATGCATTTCATACTGAGTCACAAAAAGAGCAAACAATGTAGAATAAATGTACCTAGTATGACTCTTGGCTTCAATGTTTGTTGTTAAGTGATTTTAGCTCTCCATGTTAGTCTTCTCATCTGTCTAGTGGTGATATTAACACCCAACTCAACACTGGATGGAAGCGAATCAAACAGAGTGTAAAAACCATCACTTTCTGAGCCCAGTATGTGTGTGTGTGTATATATATATATATATATACACACACACACATATATATATGCTTGTTGAATATGAGACTCTTTCAAAACAGAGCTGAGCATTACACATTTTGAGATCTAGCATATATTAAATCACATCCCCTAAAACCTCCTGATCCTCTAAGCTAGCACTAACAGAAGAAGGTAAAAAAATTTAGTACTACTATTTTAGTAACCAATATTGAGCAAAATTTCATAACTATTTCAAAACATTGACTACTTCTGAACCTTTGCTAAGGCAAAGCAAAAAAAAAAATCTCAAATGATAATTTTCATTTCATCTTCTGAACAACATTCAACAAGAAACTAGGACATTTTAAAATTTATCAAGAGAGCTAAAAACTCTTCATTGAGAGCAAAAGGGCCAGTTTCTGTAACTGAGAATTAGGGGATGAGATTCTAATTTCATCACTAACGATTATTTGACCTTGGACAAGTCTCTGAACTTCAATTTCCTGATCTATACGATGATTACTGAAAACCATATTCAAAATCCAAGTAACCATTTAATAAGGAAAGGGAATCCTGCGTAGTAGTTAAGAGAATGAACTAGTCAAGGACTGCCAAAGTTGGTACCCTGCTCTGTCACTCGCAAGTCATGCACTCACACAAAGCACTAAAGTTAAAGTACATCTTATGACCATCATTGACTTATTAAAATAATTCGCTAAAACATGAAATTATATTAATACAGTAATTTATAAAGTTCAATCTTTCTAAATCAAGACACTATCATTTTACTACCAGACACTAGAAGTGTTCATGTGAAAGCATTACAACTGTTTAACACAAAAAGATCACCTCATAAAATAGTGTACCTTAGAGACACCGCCAAAAACTTATTACAGGGCTAATTATTCCCACCAAAATATCACATTGCAGGTAAAAATAAAACTCTGGTCTTTATAAGTATTTTTTAACCTAATATTAACAACGAATGCATGTTATATATGCCATAATCTCCAAGAATAAGATGAAACTTCAGGAATGAAAAATGTGTGGAATTTAGAAATATAAAGTGAGCCGCAAATCACTATAAAGTTCATAAGTAAAAATCAACCAATAAGTATTTTCCAGACACATCACATGCCAGCCTGCAATATCAAAGAAGTTCCTCAAAGTTAGGCAAGCTTATTGTCATCATTTTTTCACAAAACAAAAGCCTCTTGTCCACAAACCTTTTTATTTTCTTTTTGGCCCAAACAGGATTACTTCCCACGGCCAATTATTTTTTAAAAAAAGAAATGTTTCCTGTCCTTAGTTCACGTCGAAGATGAATTAGTTAGATGCCAAACTAGTCCCTGACAGAGGTTCAGGGGGATCCTCATAGAACTTCGAGTCCGCAAATTCCACAGTTTCAGAATTTATCTTCAATGCTACCTACACCTGCATATAACTAGATTGGGTCAAGTACCCAGTTACATCAATTCAGTTCTTTCCCCTAAGGTAATGCTAGTAAAGGGAAATTCCACTTCTTCAAAAAGTCTGCTTTTTGCAATGGACTTTAGACACTAGAAAAAGGAAACTGATTGGCTAGTCCTAGTTGCCCTACTTCCATTTCAGGTTCAAGTCAAAAAAACTGTTCCATACAGTGTACCAAGGGGCCCTTATGCAAATCAATAGAGTGGATACTAAACTGAACTTTCCGATTCCCACGACTTAAGCAAAAGGTAACGAGGTGTGGGAAGGGAGGGGTGATAACTGGGTTATCCAAGTGGAGCCTGAGGAAAAAGAAAGTCCACTTCACTTAGTCAAAGTAGGGGATGGGAGGCAAAGTGAGCTGACCAAATGACAAACCCCAGACGCTGACCGAGCTGGGAAGTGGAGGGCCCTGGAGGCCAAGGACCAGAGAAGGGACACCTCGCGCAAACCGGAGGGGAAGAGGAACCAGAGACAACGCAGAGACCGACGCTGTCACAGAGCAATGTGTCAGGGGATACCAAGCAAGAAGATACGAATTGGGAGGTAGCGACAGCAGGATGGAGACCAGTGCCAGGGGCGACAGGCAAGCAGCAACTGCGAAAGGAGAGGCACGGGCAGTCGGAGGTAGTGGGACTCTGTTGAGTCAGCACTGCTCCTATCCAGGGGGCACTTGTAGGATCCCCGTGGCTCCGCGCGCCCCGGGGCCCGCTGCGGAGGGTAGGGCCCGCCGGCGCGAGAAATGATGTTCTCCGATGTGCTGGCACCGGCCCCTTCCCCAATTCACAGGTAAACACTGGCCGCCGTCGCCGCTTACCTCTGTTAACATTATTATACCCAGGGGAAGTGAGCTCCTCCCTAGCCTCGCCGCATGGCAACAGCCGTAGCAGCAGCGAAAACTGCCCGAGCCGCCGCCAACGGCGGCAACAGCTCCTTGAGTCGTCTCCCGGGCGGCGGCTTTACTCGGCTTCGCTGGCTTCCCCCCGGCCCGGCTGCTCGCGACGGACGCGCCGCCATCTTGGAAGAGCGACGTCCGCGTCTCCCCGCGACGTGCGCTCCCATTGGCGGGCGCGGGAGTCGCCCGCGTCTCGTGACTGTCTCCATAGCGCCGGCGCGCGGAGTGTCAGAGGCGGGTGCCGGGCGGCCTACTTGGCTCGGGGGGGCAGGGGGGGCGGTGAGGCCTCCGGTACCCGCGGCCGGACCGAATTGGGACTCCGGAGAGTAGGGAGAAGCTCCCACGGCGGGCCGGCCCTCGCGGGAGCCCTTTATCATCCGCCGCACGCCGGGGTCCGCCGGCCCTGTAGTGGAGCGAGATCGGCAGAGGCCGAGCGGCTGACGGAGGGTGCCGCGGACCTGCACGTCTCGGGGGCTGGCGGCAGGTATTCCGTAGAAAAACTGCCCTTGCGCATTCGTCTGGTCCCGCGCGGACCGAAGAGTTCGCGGGAGGTTCGACTTCCTCCACGATCTGGGAGTTAAATATGATCTGAAATTGCTCCCCGCGCAGCCCCTCTTTCCTCAAGTTTGACCGAGTTCTTGCCTGGGATGGGCGACAAATAGACGTGATACAGGTATATCAGCTTTACCGCGTTGGTAAAGTGGGCGATGAGGATGATCGACAAGCACCTGCATGGCAGTCGGGACTTACTTTAGCTTCTTGGAAGAGACCTTTAAAAAGATTAAAGCCTCTTGGCTTTCATCTGCTGTCTCTACAATTTTACTGCCTTTTTGGTACAACGCGTTGATGTATCACGGTGAGCACGTTTCAGCAGGTGGCATTGTAAACAGTCCCAACTTAAATGGGACTGAACGCTAAACTCAGGTGTATAGAAATCCCAAAGGTAGACTGGGACAACTAAACCTACCACTAGATGGGTTACAACTGTACAATTAAGGGCAGTCATTTCGACCCAAATTGTAATGAAGTAGTTTGCTTACCTGAACACGTGGTCCAAGCGATTTACTTTGTTGAATGTTAAAAATCAGTTTCCAAGGAAATTGAAATGTTTCTCCGAGTTAACATACAGAATCCTTCCAGCTCCTTACAAAGGATAGATACAAACTCATTTTGAAAACTGAGACTGATCGTTCCTTCCTCTATGCCAGAGACTTCATGCAGAATAGAATGTACAGCATCACTCTTAAATTCTCAAAGTAAAGGCATTACAAATCTTTTGTTACCTCTGTTCTATTGTGTCCTTACCAAAGAAACAAAGTTATACAGATATGAAATGAGAAGAAAAACAAACAAAATCCTCATTCCTCATTTCACTCAAGTCAGCTAACTGAGACTTCTTGTTTTATTCTATATCTGGTACATAATTTCCACACTGCTGAGCTGGCAAAATTCTGACCTCTACAACAAACACCAAAAAAAAGAAAAAAAAAAAGTGTGTTACTGGTATTGACAGATTAAGTCATGGATAGGAAATAAGAATGGAAACTAACAAGAGATAACAAGGATACTAGAGACAAGAAGAAACCCGGAAAAAGATAGTGTTCCATCTGGTAAATAAGAAAACAAGAGAAGGATGCTGTTTAATAATTAAGATACCAGCTAGTAAATTAAAACTAATTTAAATTAAAACTACCAGGCCTGAGTATTGTTTTCTTCACGTTTTTCCTGTTCCAGAAGCAAGGCATCTCCATTCCAGAAGCAAGGTTTTACCATTTTATTTTAAAGATGGTAAATTAAGTGTATAAACAACTTGAGATGTGGGCAAACCTGTGATATGACATAGATTTGCTATAAACATTTGAAAGTTTGTCTACAGAGTTATGAGCAAGCTAAATCCATTAGCTCCTAATTTCCTCAGCCAGAGTCCTTTCTGTGACCTAAAAAACCTCATTGACCTCATTTTTACTAAGCAAATTAGTTCCAACTACACTGGCCTGCTCCCTGTTCCTGTAACAAGAGGGTATTCTCTTGCCTTGGGGCTTTTGCACTATTCTTTTTATCTGGAAGAATGTTTCCACCAGATAGCTACTAGACCAGATCCCTCATGTCTCTCCATTTTTTTTTTTTTCTCAGAAGTCACCTTCAACACAACCTACTCTAACCAGTCCATTTACAGGTTGTACCTCCCCCAAATCCCTCTTTTCCTTGCTTCAGTTTTCAAAACAAAAATTCTAACAGAATAACTTGTCATCTGGCTTCCCTCCATTAGAATGTAAACACACAAGGTCATGGAGTTTTCTGTTTTGTTTACTGCTATTTACACAGAATCCTAAAATAGTGCTTAGTGCACATAGTAGACACTCAAATTTATTTTTTTAAAGAAAGCAATTTTTTCAAAAAAAAAGGAAAAGCCTAATTAAAACTGATCAAAAGTAAAATCCTTGGTGTTGAAAGAGTAAATATTTTAAAACTTGACCACTGTGTATTCTTAGCTTGCTGTTTCTAAGATCCTGGAGAGAAGTTTGTGATTGAATTGTGAACTACACATTTCATCTTCTATCTGCAGATATGTCCCAAAGTAGTAATGGAATAGGAATATAATAAGAAAATATTAACCACAAACTCTTAAATATATCTTGGAAATGAGTCCGTTAATTTGCTAGCAAGGGAAGCAAAGTAAAAAGGTATACCATTTCAAAGAGTTATGGAAATAGAGGAGTTAAAAAAGTAAGCACCTAATTTGGTATAGGTTGAAGTTTCATTCCCAGTGGTTTTAAAAACATCGTATCAGTTGGTGTAAAGGAAACATGGGCAAGCTGATCTTAGATTCCCGGCTCTGACTTTCAATCATAAATTTAAAACAAAACAAAACAATCCATCTTCTTAAGAAACCTATGATAAGGATACATCTGTGAGTGTTATTGCAAAGGGCCTGATTCCCCAAGGACAGTAGCCAGTCTTTCTGATTAACACAAAAAGAAGTCAGAGGCAAAAGTCAAGTGTGTGATGCTTTTAAACAGGCAACTGCCAATAATTTTTATATTATACATTCAAGGAATAATTTGGAATATCCACTTTGCCTATTTTTTAGCTGTAAAACAAAAAAAATCTACATATTCACAAATAAGCTGTAATTCTTTTTAAGAAACTGGAAAAGTATAGCATCAAACTCCCAAAGATACACCTATAAAGCAGTTGTCACATTTAATCTTTTGGTTTCTTAAGTCATTCTCCTAACTCCAGTTACTAACTTCATCGTGCAATGTGAGCAGTGTCACCTATCACCTCTGTTGAACATTAAGTAGTACGGTATCAAAGTTAGTGAGTCAGTATTGAAATAATACATTGCCAACAGAGGAGATTCATTCTAAGAACACAACAGCAGGATATCCTGATTCTTTGTTACAACATTTACTGGGCAACACTAAGCAGAAATCTCAGGACATTTAAAAGTGATCTGAAGTCTAACTTAAAGGCTTCATAGCCCAGTATGTGTTTTTTTCTTAAATGGTATTTTTTGAGGCAATACTGAGACAATTCACGCCTAAAATTAAGAGACAGAAATAATAGGAAATTTTGCTTACAAGAGATGAAGTCATAACAAAGTAATAATGTTCACAAGTCTCTTCAATAATAGTTCTGTTAGGGGGAAAGGTCGTCCTAAATAAATTACACAAATAAGTTTATAACCAACCCCCATTCCAGACCAACAGTATCCAAAATCTACAAATCCTATAAGGTCATCATCAAAGAGTGGTGATGATGGGACCAAAGAGTGAAGTTAAACCGCCGGGCTTACTATAAAACCAGGGCTGTCTTCATTTAAAGCCAGTTCTCAGTGTTGGATTCCAGCTCAGAGGAACTCAGAACATTTACAAATTTTCTTCTCTTCTCCTTGTATTATTCATTACTTTATTTCTCCTTTTATAAATAAAACCCTTTATTAACCTTTGTTGTGTGTACCTGCAGTTGAGACTTATTATAAGTGCCTTTCAAATGCATGGGTAAAAACCCAGTCAAGCAAACCCATTTTATATAAGGTTTGCCCGGGAACAGTTCCACTATACCAAGATCTAAATAGAAAGCATAATATTACAAATCCGTAAAGATCTGTAGTCAGAGAGGTATTACTAGACCACTGACAATCCCATTTCATAGTTTTTAAAACCAAAATTTTATACCACATTTAGATTTACAGGACTTTTCAAATATTTTGGTCTAAGTCATTAATACTGTTGTTCAGTCCCTACTCTGGGGAAGACCCTGTGGAAGACAGTTGCACATATTTAACAATTTAAAAGACAACCATACTATTTCTTATTATCCTAGAGGTCATAAGAGAATTACTAACTTTCCCCTGGATGCTTATCAAGGATATAGAGTATTAATATGACTGAGATAGTTTTCAGGTTTCTAAACTGTAAAGCTATTCTTTCCCCCACTTTCTACAATGTACTCTGAAAGAAGTCACCTTGTTCTTTTTTGTTTGTTTTTTGTTTTTTGTTTTTTTTTTAAGAAGTCACCTTGTTCTGTTGAAAGAGCAGCAATAGAAGCTCCTAACAATGGAATATCTACAGGGGCCTCCCTGGTGGCACAAGGGGTCAAGCACTGCACAACGAAGTGTCCACAGCCACTGCAGCATGAGTTCAATACCCAGCCAGGGAGGTGTCCACTGCTCCCTGCAGCAGTGTACCTCAGTAGATCTGCCAGTTCTGTTCCCCACTCTGTCTCTGGTGAATCCTCTCGCCACCTACACCTCTGGCCTGTACTCCAGTCTTTATATGCATAAATAAATATTTTTTTTAAAATGGAATAGCTACATAAATTACTTGGAATATTTCTCCATTTTATAGATTTAATCATTTATATGTATATGAATGCATAAGTATTTATTTTATACTTTGGGTTAAATGCAACAGAACATTATTTTGCTACTCAAAAGTTTGGGATTGTTGAGATTTCTTTGAATTGTCCTATATCCTTTTAATGTAGTCCCCTTAGTGTGGGATTGTTTAGGCTTTTTAAAAAGCATTTCTTTACTTCCCTGTATTACAAGATGCCCCAGGCTTCCCATGTCGCAATCCTAGAATTAACCATTTCTCTAGGGAATCTTGGTTCCTTTATGAGTGAATGTTATTAGAAACCAAGATCTAGGTACTAGGGGTGGGTGTGTGTGTTTTGTTTTGTTTTTTTTTTACTCAGGGTGTCCTTTATTTTCAGCCCTTGAAATTGCAATAGCAAGAACATATATGTGTATATATTAGTCCATGTCTATGCACCTATCTATAAATATTTCTGTATGTAACCACCTGTATCTCTATTAAGATAAGCCTGAATTCATGCTGATATCTCCAACTCTGACCCATTATCAGATAGGTCATTCTAGCCTCCTCCCCTTATCTGTAGATTCTCACTCCAACAATGAGACACCTGCTTCCTGTCATCTGCCAGGCATTTACTTAATTCATCGATTTCAGTAAACATGTATAGCAGAATCAGAATTATTTACCCACACCATTTTGGAAGCAACTATCAACTTTAAAATGGAGTGCCTAGATGCCATTCCTTTTAAGTCTCACAAACTTTCATCACTTCCAGAGCTGCTTAGTTTAGCACCTTTTCTCATACTTCCTTCATTGAGGTTGTTCCCATACATTTGTTATACAATTGGATTCTCTTACTAGGCTACTTTCTTAAGATTTCCCCCAATCTCCTGTTTGATTTTTTTTTTATTTGCTATGTTAGGTGTCACTCTGCTGACTTTCAACAAATGCCTATTGTCATCAGAATACCTTTTAGCCTTAAAACATAAAGGAAAAAGGAAATGCGTATGAAGTTACTTTCACATTTTCATCTGTACATTTCTAGAAAATGAGTAATGAAATTTACTTTCACATTTTTATCTACAGACCTAAATAACTGATGATTTTATAGAAGAAATTCTCTTGAATATAGATATTAATAAATATATACACACATATAACATATGTAATATATATACCATATATAATTCTCTTATTACCTAATATTAAGTTTTTAGCATATATCAAAAGACTGTTTTAAGTGCGTCACAACAATCTTGTAAGTTAGAAACTATTGCTATTACCACTTTACAAATGAGGATACTAAAGCCCAGAAAATTAAATTTTTTTGCTCATTAGTAATAGAATCATTAATAAAAAATATATGTGGGTGCATATATGTGTATGTATATGTCCTGTAGAGTAAATAATTCAAAACTATATGTTTTATTATACTGTCTTTAAGTATATTCAGTCAGCTAACTTTGAAAACTAGCATCTCAATGATCTTTTCCTAAATTTCTTATTTGAAACCTGTTTTTGCATTCAGCCAAAGGAGGAAATGTAAAAGAAATTCAGATTCATAGACAGAATGTAATATTTCCCCATTCTTAAGGCTTTAGCTTATCTAATTCTGTTTTTGTAGAGTAAGGGTTAAATCAAAGACTGCTATTGTTACAGGGCAACCCTAATATAAAATGGGTTTGCCTGACTGGGTTTTTACTTGCGCGCTTGAACGGCACTTATAATGCCTTAACTGCAGGCACACACAACAAAGGTTAATAAAGGGTTTTATTTACAAGGGAAGGAGAAATAGCATAGTGAATAACACAAGGGGAAGAGAGGGATATAGATTTGTAAATATTTTACCAGTTCCTTGGAGCTGAGAGCTGACTCCCAAGGAAAAAGGACCCCCCCAAGGCCCACGTGTCTGCTTTTATATTCAACCTGGCTGCTCAACTCCACCCTCAGGTTCTAGTGATCTGCTCTTCGATAATGACCTTATGGGATTTGTAGTCCTTAGATCTTGTAGGTCTAAAATGGGGGTCAAAGTCCATAACCTATTTGTATAATCCATTCAGGAAGGTCTTTCCCCCTAACACTATTATATAGCTTCTTACTTTCCTAGTTCAACAAAGGTAAGAAAATATTCTAAGAAATACTTTTGTTTTAATATCATAATATGTTTCTTGGTACAAAGTCAATGTGATCTACCTTTATATTAGTTAGCACATACAGCAATCTTTTTGTATTCATTAAAATTTTCAATTTAAAGCTATTTGTTATATATATCTACACAACTAAATAGAAGAAATATTAGACATATGACCCTACTATTGACTGTGGAATGAAAAGAAGTCTGAGAAGATTTGCGTTGTGTTCCTATCTGTACTATTAAATAGGATTAATGTTTGAAAGTGAAAATTATTGAACTTCAGTAACTTTCCAGAAAAATTAGGAGACTGAAACAAATGATTAGATTAAGACTAACACACTGTGTACATTAATACAGTTGTTATTTGAAGTATGAGACAGTGTCCTGAAACTCAGATCAAATGTTCCTTAAGATTTCTTTCACTTTTAAAACAGTAGTATGATAGCAACTAATTTACAGTTCATTTTTCTATTTCCTTCAACAAACATATTTATCATCACTTTTCAAAAATCTTGCTACCAAGCAGAAGCATACTCTGTTGTGAACTATTTTAGGTACGGTAAAGAACTCCTTGAATTACTATCTTTCCACTTAAAGAGACGCCTACCTTATGTTTAAATACCGATGAACAGAAAAATCAGCAAAAATGTCAAATTTTAGCATATGACAAACAAAGCAAATAATAAAATAAAAGGCATCTAGATTATACAATTGATTCTTGAAATCTATAGGACATGCACCTAATTTGAATGCAAAAAATTAATCTTGTTCACTAAATCAGCAAAATGCTGAAGGCTTCACATTTTGTTTTTAAAAATAGATGTCCTTTTCTGGTTTTCCTGTTGCTGGGGAAGTGTTCTTTCTGTTGCTAACAGAAAGCTAAATGTTCTGCTTTGAATGGGACATGTTTGTTTTTATTGGTGGGAGTGGCAGGAGGATGAATGAAGGAATCTTTTTTTTTTTTTTTAACTGTTTCTATAAGTGAGTTGCTTCCCTCTGAGTAGAGGCATGTGACTGGCTATTTACCAGAGAATCCTTTAATAGAATCATGGAATTTGCTCACTTATTTACACATCATTTTATTCACTTAATTTACTAAGCTTAAATGGAATAATTATTCAAATTTTAAAGCTCACAGTGTCATGAAATTCATACTGTGGATATCTATCACCCCTCAACCTCAGGTGTTTTGAAGCTACAAAGATGATAGCTATCATCTTTATACATTTGCTTGATGTAATTCAATATCAAAAAAGGGAGGGAAGGAAAGAAACAGTTGAGATCAGGCTTTTCTATCAATTCCATAATTATATAATTAAAATATAAGCCATCTTACTTTGCATCTTTATATTTTATTGTTTCCACTGTTAGAGCAGAAAATTGACAAGAGAAATATAGGCAAGCAATTCTGTGCAAAATATTACTATATAACTATAGTTAAAACTGCATGACAGCCATTCTGGCTACTCCAGGCTTAAGAATTACAGAATCACTAATATGATTTTATTAATCAGATTAATAAAATCATATTAATAAAATCATAATGTGATTTTATTGACCCCGAATTAAGTTTCATGTGATCACCATTTTAATTGTATTGTAGTACTATATGAAAAGCTGATTTCTTCAATAAGACCTTTCACTTTGTTTGGAGCTGTGTCCATTCTTTGGGTAAGACATCACATTTATATTTTATCCTTATGCCAAAAATTTTGGTTATATTGACCCTCTATACTGCAATAATGTAATTGAGTTTCTCTTTCCCAATTTTCTTTTTTGTCTTTCTACAAAAGACTTGAGACTTTAAACAAGTTTGTTGTTAATCTGAGTCCTTGGCTTTTGGGAAAGAAGGAATATTTCAGTGTCTCTAAATCATTCAGTGGCTATGTTGACCTAGTCATTTCATTTTCCTCCTGAGCACTGAGGGAGATTACAAATTCTGCCTAATCTAGATTAGCTCCAGTAACTAGCTCAAATCAATGGAATGTAGCAATCCTCTCTTCATTTTCCAAGGTGACCTTGGATGCTATTAGTTGATAACAAGACTCAAGATAGAAGGAACCACACAGAAGAAACCATCCACTAAATCAAAATGAAAACCTTAGACTTTGCACGAATAACAAATTATGTTCTAACTTTGGGTTGTCATTACAGCATCTAGCAATACATACCCTGAATCAAATACCCTCTATTTACTAACAGTAGAAAATGTCCAATCTAAGGAATCTCTCCCTTAACCCAAATGAGGGGATGTTTTGAGAAATATTACTTTAGCGGATCCTCAATAGTTACACAATTTTTAAAGGAGAACCACATTAACAAATCATGACCTCAGTGATTAGACAGTTCAGGCAGTTACAGAGAGACAGGTAGAACCACACAACACCTAAAAATTTCTGGGGGGCAGGAAGACAGACTTAAGACACTGCTCCATCCAGACTACTCAGAAAATAATTTTATTAATGGAATAGAAAAGGAATGAAGAAGCAACAAGCATGAAACAGAATCAGGAACCACTTGTTCTGAAAAAGCTGAGAGCCTTCCCAGAAAGTTCTAATAGCTAATACCAAGGATGCCACATCCTTGAAACAAGAAAAACTTAGAAATTTGGAACAAAGGAAGGAGTCCCATCAAGTGTTGGTTCAGGTAGTCCATAAAAAAATTACTTTCTGGTAATTTTTTCTGGCCTGTGGAACAGGTTTTGTCTGGTACATCTTAAAGGGGCTTCTCCCCACATGACAAGAGGCTCCCATGTGGAACAGTTCAATGGGAATCAGGGTAACTAATGTTTTTAAAGACCTCTTCTGTGCAAATTATAGACCTTGTTACTTTGAAACTTTATAAGTATTAGCCCCATTTTTTTAAAAATGAGGAAATTAGGGCTCAAAAGATTATTTAATTTGTCTCATTTTGCAGCTAGTAAATAGCAAATCAAATTGAGTCCAGACTTTTCTGACTAAAAACATATTCTTCTTTTTTCTATCATACTCCCACAAAGAGCATCAGTTCAAGGAATTAATACAATCTTTTAATGGTCAATAAAAACCTGTCTCCTTTTGCCAATCACTTACTGGTTTTTTACAGTTCAGACCTTATGAAAATCTCTTGAAACAAACATCTTGGATTGATGACTTGTTTTTCCAGATTGCCCACTTGTTTCTTCTGTTTTCACTTTTCTCCCTGAAAGGCCTATTATTTTATGTTTTCCTAGATCAATTGCATCTCCCTTTCCTCCTCTGTTTCTGATGTTGTCTACCATTAGTCAACTCTCCACCCTTCTTTTAAGGCTTCACCCTAGTCCCTAAAATATTCTTTGTGACCATGCTTATAGGCTGCTTCTGAGCCCCAGTAGAGCATAAAAGGCTAATCTTGTGATCTTAGAACAAACTACAAAATACACATGGTACACTAGCTTCATCAGCAGTCCTATTTTGCTACAGTACCTGGACATTTATGAGACATTATTTCCAAAGTCTTCCATTTTAACATCACAAATATTAATGTAAATTTATTTGCAGTAATAAGTGATTTTCCTCCTATGCTTCATATTATCTTTCCATTATTTATTAATCTCATTATCCCTTTTCTTTTTAACAAATTCCTTAGGAATATTTTTGGCATGCTGTATCTTACATAATTGCTTTCTTCGCTTATTTTAAGAAATAAAGACACATTTTAATGAATACTAGAATATTAATAGGTTTTTACAGCAACAATGATTAAAAGCAACAAGTCTATACTCAACATCAAAGACAAAATAATTACTAAATGAAACAATTACTATCCAGTTTTCAATTTAATTTACTCAGCAATTATTCTCATCCATTTATTTTTTTTGTTTAAAATACATAAGAATTTGAGTTGCAGGAAAACCAGTAAAAAGACACTTCTGTGTTCAATATTAAATACATTAAAGTCTCAAAAGTGTTTCTCACTACTATTTTCCTTTCATTCTATTTCTTTGAAAAATCATGTTCATTAGATGATGGCAGTTATATCTGAAGTAAACAGCTTATTTCTAGTGTTCACTTTGTCTATTATAGGGTTTTTAAAGAAAGATTGTTAAAGTGTGAAAGAGATTCTGATAGAATTTATAATATGAACAAATAGAAGTCAGATTTTAATCACACACATCAATGAAGGAACAGAAAAGGCTTTTAAAAATTCTACTTTGCTTCCTCGTCTAGCTAGATGATAAAACCCATGGAAATTACACTTCTGTAAATGTGATAAAATAACCTCTCAATCATTTGCTTTAATAAAAGAAAAAATGTATTTGAAAATGTCAAAATGATGAAAATATAAAGCTTGTCAAACTATAATGTAAAACTGTTTAATTTGAGTATATCTGGTACTGGATATGTACCTAACTGTATTTACTTAGTAAATTGTTTTAGGTAATTCTCAGTAATGACATGGCAGAAATTTGATCTTATGCCAGCTCTTTATCTTGCAATAAATTCAAGTTAATCCTTAACTACCTTTTTCTACATAGGAATCATGCACACTATCACTCAAGGTCACTGGTGCTGGTTCAGACTGACACATGATCTGGGGCCAATTGTTAAAATTCTTGGGATATTACTAGTCAACATACTTTAATAAAAATTTAGAGGGGGGGGGCCTCCCGGTGGCTTAGTGGGTTGAGCACCACACTGTGAAGTATCTGCTGCATAGTAGCGTGAGTTTGATCTCCATCAAGAAGAGGACCCACGTGGCACAGCAGACCTCTCCTGACTCACCCGCTATTCCCCTCAGCAGTGTATTTCAGTAGATCTGCCTGTTCTGCTCCCAGCTCTGTCTCTGGTGAATCTACTCACCTCCCTTGCCTGGTTTGTACCCCAGTTCTTGGATGCCTAAATAAATAAATTTTAAAAAAATTTAGAGGGAATACACTTACAATTGAATAAATTATATGTGAAACAGGTGGTACTCAAAAATCTCTGTTTCTTAATTACTATTTATCATTTTTAGGTTATTTGTGTTTACAGTATAGCACAAATAGAACTCTGCTAATTTACATCTTTTCTCAACTCTTTATTCAATGATATCTGGTTGGTAGCTTAAAATCTGGTGTGGTGGGTATATTTACATCATAGAAATTGGCAAATAGTACAAATCTAAACTTGAAGTACATTTTTATTTTCTAGCGTTGAAGAAGTGGTCAAAACAATGTTTAAAATACATATTACACATAAGCGTCATGATTAGCTTTTACATTTTAAATCACATACACATACACAAAAACTGAGTAACTATCCTTCCTGTTTTCACACTGTTACGCACTTCAGCAAAGAAACTGTTCACACCATTGACAAGTGAGTTAAGTCCTGATATCTCATTTGTTATGAAAAAGAAAATAATTGGCCATCATTCATATTCATCAAACATTTGCCCATCAGTTGTAACCGTAGTTTAGCTAGGACACAAGAATTCAGAAAAAATCAACAAGAAAATCACTTGGTTATAAAAATATTGACTGTTGTACCATTTTGATCAATTAGTGCCCCTCATTTTTATAATAGTGAAATATATGCTTATAGTTTATATATATACATATATAGATTAGATGTAATTTATAAACTCATAAATAAGTTTCATATTGGTAAAATATGTAATACTGTATACAATGAGAATATATTAAATGTATATACCTATTAATAAAATAGATGTGCACATTGCTTTTCCTAGAAAGTAGAAAGTCACTTTTACCAGGTCACAACTATCTAGTCCTGGCACTCTGACTTCCTTCACACAGCTTCAAGTTTACACATTGGTTGCCAGTTTATCCCCATCTCCTCAAGTTTCATGTTTGATTGGTTAGGACTTGAAATATATCTTGAATAAAGGTTGAGAAAAATATTTAGCTATTATCTCTATCATCTTAGACTCCTAATGCAGGAATCCAGAGATTCCTCTTTCTTCTAGTTGCAGACTCTGTCTCCCTTGCTACAGAAGTAAGCACAGAACTTGAACTTGACTAAGTTGAGCAACAGTGATTAGTGGATTGACAAGTGATCTAACCAAAGATAGAGTTTTTCTTTCCCTTTGCTATCTGGATGCTCAGGAATGCTGTTTTTCCTTGAGTAGGCGTTTATGTTGTTAACAACATGGAGAAGTCATCTCTGTGAAGGAGATTACTATGCTAAGAGAAGCAGTGACAAGCCGAAATGAACAGCAGATATCCTATGTCTTGATGATGTTGAGTTCCCAGCTCTAGTTCTTTCTACAGGCATTTCTTCATTGCTTTAAGTTATTTTGATATCTTCCCAGTTACAAGGGCCAATGTATTTTCTTTATCTTAAGATAATATGACCTAGTTTTCTCTTACTTGCAAATTGGAGACCTAATACAAATTCCTATGTAGTTAATGAACAAGCTTCAACAAGTCTGCAAACTGCCTGAAAATGGATGCAAGATTCTGTGTTTGTGTGCATCATGTCCTCCACACCCACCCGCCTCCCCACTGGCTTCATAGCCTCACTCAGATTAGAATAAAGACCAATAAATCCCACATAAGCTGACTTAAATTAATATGAATCAAAAGTAAACTAAGCAAATAACCTCAGTATATAGCACACTAATCTAGTAATTCATTCACCTCAATACGAATTTGAGCCTGTCTTTTCTTAATGTTTTAAACTCAGAATTTAAGCATTGTTTTTTTTTAAGAGTTTAAAATCCCAAAGGCACTTAATTTTCATTTAATTACTTCCTTGTTGTCTTTTTCACATACAAGCCTATTTGTATATGTGTGATATTGTTAGCATTTTTCTTAGCTGAGAAAAATGGAAGATACTTGTTATTCACTTGACTTATGAAACTTCAAGGATGATAAGTCTCTAATAAGAATCCAGTATTTATATTTTATCAAAATTTAAAAAACTTTAAAAAGTGTTCTACTGAGACTTTTACCTAGTTTTTATATTACATTCCCGTGATATTTATTATATAACTAAAAATTTGTACCAATTGACTTTTGCCTATCTTTAGAAATAACTTACAAGGAAATAATACCAGGCACTAAACTCAAAATTGACAAACACATCTCAGATGTTTTAAGGTTACTTTCCAAAAATCCAGGCTAAAAAGCCAGTGAAATTAAGTTATAGAGTGGGAATAATATTTATAAGGGCAAATTAAAAGTAGACTCAGTATGAATAAGAAAACTATAAAACATAAGAAATAAATCTTGTTCTTTCTGATGTTTGCTATCAACTGGAAAAGAATCGTATTTGATAAAAAGCAAAATAAAATGTTCTCAATACTATGCATTCAATACCTTCATTTTTGAAAAAGCTAAAGCAATTTTAAAGGATGATTTTTGTCTAAAAAAGCAATTTATTGCTTGGCTAAGCATGACACAGAAAGCTGTGCAGGTTCTGCTCACCTAACTGAAGCAATATTTTGGTAGCCTTTATAAGAGTTTTTTCTTGATTTTATCTACTCCACTAAAAGGAAATTATATTTAAATTTCACTTAAAATATAATAGACACATTACAGTAATATAGTCAAGACTTTCTTGAAAATAAATTTGTTTTGGACATCAAGATGTGCTATATTTAAGTTTCTAAGAAATAAAAAGTTTGTCATCAGCACCAATAGACAACATTATAAATATCCTGTCAAAGCTGAAGTGAATAAACTATGTTTAAGGTTTATACATGAATACAACTAGCCAAGATACCAGATTAAATGTAGTGAGAGCTTAAAAAATAAAGTTATAAAATTAACAGGATCATTTTAAGAAAATAATGCTATATTTAAACCTTACTTTTAGTTGAAAGTTATTATTAATTCTTTAAGTCATATAAACCCTTAGGTTTCCAGCTGAAAATGATTCCCTGATGTACAGAAATTCTATTCTTAATTCTAAGACTGGTGGTTTACACCTATGTAATGAATGGTTAGGCTAGTTTGACCTTTATGGGTAGGTCCCATTCTTGAAATCTATCATTGTTTTCACAAGCACTTCTTATGTTACTGGCTATAGCATAAATTCAAAATGTATATGACTAAGTTGACAGGTAAGCATGACATAGGAAGCTATGAAGGTCCTAAACTCCAAATAAAAATAATATTTTGCCATCCATTAATATATAGCTAGAAGAAAGATTTGAGTAAAATAAAATTAAGAAATTAAAAATTGCCCTCTAGATGTCTCTGACTGCAGAACTCAGATTTCCATCATTGTTCATTAGAAAAGAAATGCAAATTAACATGGCTCTAGGTATTCATCTTCATGAAAGAAATGTTAGATGTAAAGAACTCTGGTTTGGGGCCTCCCTGGTGGCGCAGTGGGTTAAGCAACACGTTATGAAGCAAACCGCAGCCACTGCAGCACGAGTTCGATCCCTGCTGCCGGCCAGAGAGGGGA